>JAWZYV010018664.1:1145000-1309786 GCA_038373885.1 Cheiracanthium punctorium
CTTTTGTTTTGCTGAGCATTTCTTTTTTAGACCACAATATCTGAAGTTCATTACTTTCATCATCTTCATAACTTGCCCAACTTTTAAAATTATCATCAGTATCATCTTCTCTCATGACCTCATCACATGACTAAATTAGAAAAATTAGTAATCATAAATTTAAAAATTTCATGCATGAAAAAGAAAGAAAAAAAGTAGGATATAAGATTACATTATTTCTACCACCACACCAAAACACGAATATGCATTTTCCTAGTTCCAAGAAAAAAATTTCGTTGCACAATGGTCAATTTTCACATAAGGTATTCAAAATTAAGATTTGAGGCTTTACTATAGTATACAGCATTGTTTAGAGACCCAAAAAAATGCATTTAGGTAAAAATTGGAAATTTTCAGATTTCCTTTTCTGGTACAGTTGTAGTGATATGTAAAACTATGAATGAAGCATTTACTCAAAATCAATGTAACAGATTTAAAAAAAAAAAAAAAAAAAAAAAAAACTTTTGCAATTTTGAAGTAGATTGCATCTTTTAAAACTTAAGCAGTGAACTCTCATTATGACAGACAGTCAAAGGCTAATTATTTTCATCCATAGTAGAGAGATTCCAATAAAACAGAAGTTTACAAACCTACAGTTTAATATAACAAAAATGTAATTGAAAAATTCTCCCCCCCCCCTTCCCTAAACACTTTTATGTTTCTTCAATAAAAATACTAACGTGGGAGAAAGGATATGCAAGAACAATTCCAAAAAAGGGAAAATAATGCTTTTTGAAAGTCTAGCTTACATTGTACTACTTACCAATGAAAGTTAGCTTTAATGCAAAGCAAAAAAAAAAAAAAAAAAAAAAAGTTTATCTTATTAAATCTCACTATATGCATAAAGTGATGCCTACTATATGAAGTTCCTATAGACCTTAATCATAGAGGGATTTTATTTCTGTACATAATAACAAGAAATTCATCTATGCATATTATATAACAAAGTCCCCTCGTCATGTCTGTCAATCTGAATGCCTTAATCTCGGGAAGTACTATCTCAATTTGAAAAATTCTTTTTGCATTTGAATAGCCGTTTTATGAGAAAGGCTTTAAGCTACATGACAACATGGTATGTCAATATGCATGTGTATCAAAGAATAAGGCGATTCTTCACAGCAATGTTTTCAGCTTAAACCACACGAATTTGTAATTGTAATAAGCAGTTTCATTTCACATGATCAGATTATCAAATCTTTGTAGTTTGAGTCATGTGACTCACCATCTACATATGAAGGTGTTTATATCTGATAAAATTAGATCAGCAAAAAAAGTGAAATTCTTTCCTTATAACATTTTAAGTTAGATTTTGCGAGAGAAACTGATGTCCTTTTCATGTCACGACACAGAAATGCATTAGAAATCCATCTAGGCTAACATGTCTCGTGCATAAAATTTGCTCCGTGAATAAAATAATAAAACTTCCACAATATCCAATAAAAGTACATCAGTGAACAGCACAAGATTATTATTTTTATTGTTATTGTCTTTCAACAATGTTTCACTTCAATGATTTCTTTCAACATAAAAGCCCAATTAAGTTAAAAGGTTTTGACATAAAAATTAATCAATTGGCAAAATATGTTACAGTTTGACATCTATCACAAGTTTAGTGATTTG
This sequence comes from Cheiracanthium punctorium, assembly GCA_038373885.1. NCBI lineage: Eukaryota > Metazoa > Arthropoda > Arachnida > Araneae > Cheiracanthiidae > Cheiracanthium > Cheiracanthium punctorium. The sequence continues at coordinate 1,146,660 of JAWZYV010018664.1, forward strand.
CTTTCAAAATCAATTGGCCCCACCAGCGGCCTTGAGTGTAGCACTCATAACTGAGGTATGGAAGGTGCCTGGTTCAAAACCAGGCTGCATTCGCCAACCTAAACATTCAGAGTTTTCCGATGTTTCCCCCAAAACTTAAAGTAAATACGGGTTAGGACCCCTTAGAATGACCTCCCAGAGAAGGCCCCTCGCCCCTTGGCCTAGAGCCCAAATGTAGCTTAATTGACCATAATACCATAAGAACAAAATCAACTTAGCTTAGTCATCTCTTAGATAAAAATCATATTAGATAAAAATTACATCACACGAAAAATAATTCCATAATTTTTACGATTTAAGTTAGCTTTAAAAATTTCATGTAGATGAACGAGATTTAATCCCATCTTCTGCTGGAAGAAGACGGTCATTCGCAGAAAATCAGCATCTGAATGAGCGTGGAAATTTGGTGATATTGCTGCTAAGTAAGAAATAACGAACTCTGGTACAAAACAAAATAGGGCGTGAAATTATTTCCTTCTGTCATGTTGTTTGAGGAATCTTATTGGGTTATGAATTCCGATTTGCAGGGAACACACACTCTTGGGACTCAGGAAAATGAAGACTCATCAAAATAAAATAAATAGAACATGAACTTGATGGTGTTTTAAAAGGAGTCAGATTTTTATTTCTATTCTATTTTGCAATTTATTTCCTTCACATGTATGGCAACATTTCATCGAAGCCCAGTAAAGAAACGCTGGTAAATCATTTGGAGCCACATATGCGTTTGACCCCTTTCATGGGTAGTGATTTAGGGGTAGGTTATTATTGGAAAAATTATAACCATTTCAAGAGCTATAGTTTTGCAGATGATATCTATCTTTCAAAACTGATGATAGGCATGCCAATTCTTTCAAAACTTCAATTATTTTTAAGGTGGAAAATACATTAATCCACATTTAAAATAATTTTATTTTCAAATAAGAAATTATTTTTTGATACAAAAAAAAGCTTTAAAGATACTTATTCTCTGAAGTAGTTCAATAGAGAACACTAAGGTATTGTCTGAAGGATATTATGATAAGAAATGCAAAATTTGATGTTTTATTTTCCTTTTGTAGCTGTAATCTGGCAATCAATAAAATTGTTTTCGTATTGTTGATGCTTAATCAAAGAGTTTGGGATACAAAATATAGACAAATGGTCAACGAGCTAATACATAAATAATTTCATCTGTAGTGCATAGAAATCTAAACATTAGATAAACAAACTATTACAAAGTGTTTTTTTTTATTATTATTTATTTATTTAACTATCATAATGCCATTTTACAAGGGAAAAGCTTTGATATTTTTGCTTCGATTGAATAAATTTTAATCATGTGAGTTAGAAAAATATCTGCTTCCTCCCATATGAAGGATTGCTGCACAGCTAGTCTTAAATAAAGCGGTCTTCTATGAGAGGTCATTATGTTTAGTTTATTTCTGTCTAGCGATAATTCATTCATTTATCTGCTAAAAAAGTTTCCATTGATATTTAATATTGATAAAAATCAAAAAAATAAATAAATAAAAGATATGTGTGCTTGTTCAGGAAACTGCACACCATATATACACAAATCTAAACAGAAAATAACCTGATGCAATATGGTCCATCATACATTTATTCAAGTTCTATTACTTTCCACAATTTTTTCAGTACAACATAAAATTAATAGAATAGTCAATAGCAATTTTGGTGTTTCCAACTACCCAACTACAAGGTCAGAAAAATAAATAAGTAGATGGTGTGACACATGAACAAAGATATTAAATAAAAAAAAGAGAAAAATACTTACACTATGCAAACTGGATCTTTCATAATTTTCTTCACAGTAAATTTGATCTACTAACGATATAAATCTTTTACTTTCAACATCAAATTCCATAAAGGCAGGGGTAATACCACATAGATAATCACCAAAGAACTGTATTCGATTAATTCTTATAGCATGCTTTGCTAAAACCTGTAAAATAAAGTTTGTGCTATAAAAACAATATACATTTTTCAATAACCAAACAAAAAGACATTAAGGTTAAAAAAGTTAAGAAAAAGGTTAAGAAAACACTTGCATTTAACAATTTCAAATCAATAACATTTGATATAAAATATGCAAAAAAGCTTAACATACTTAAATAATGTGTGAAAACAAAACTAATTAAATGAAATTTAATTTAAAAAAATTATTACAGGAAAACAAAGAAAATTTTAAGTTCTTTTGTATATTATAAGCTAATCATCATATCAAGCTCATTGATTTATCTTTAAATAAAGGTCTTATTATTTATACCTCTTACTTATTGGTTCTTAATAGATTTTAAAGAAAAGTAAGTACACGCAAAAAATACTGGATATATTACAAATTGTAGAACAAAAGATAACTATATGACTAGGTTTTAGCTGAGACATCTGCAAAATTTGAATCAATATGTAATCTTGAATCATGCATATATGTGTGTGGGTGTAAGATGAATACTTTTAAAATCATCTATATCAATATGACAAATTCAAATGCTTTCTTAAAGCAATAGTTATAGATATATTACAATCTTTACACGATAGTCTATATCTGTGCAATGTAATATTGGAAAGAAAGGATAACTATAAAAATTGAATATTACAAAGGGTGATGGTGAAGGTGTCTCAATTTTATGTAACACTAGCAGAACTATAATTTCCTCAGAATTATCACTACATTAAATTATAGTAGCATTAAATAAAGGTGTCAAAAATATGCCTGAATAAATTTTAAAATATGCTTAAAAAAGATTAGATAGTATTGTAAGATGTAGATCTAATAAACTTCTCTCACCTTGTATGTTTAGAGTTTAAACCATTAAATATACAAGGTGAAAGAAAAATTGCTTCTTATATTGTAATGAAGATCAAAACAGTAGAAAACTAGGTTTATATAAGGAAGGGAAGTTTCTCTAACACAAATACAATGCTGATAAACAAACTAATATAAGTAGTAGTTTTATTTCATTAAAAAAAAAAAAAAAAAAAAAAAGGTGTTGACACCATGATTTACTTGCACTCTATTAAATCATAAATATTTTCCGTGCACTTCCTCTCAACTTATTTCATTTGAAAGAGATACAGTACTGCAATAATACTAAGGTTTAGCAATTTCTAGCCAAACATTTGAGATAACGCCAAGCTCAGTTGTTCAGTTTTTAAAACTTGCTTTTGACACTTAATTTGGCGATATTTTGCCAAAAGTTGCCAAGTTTGAGATAGTTTGCAAGATGTTGGACATAACTGAAATAGTGATTGACCACAGACTTTTAATAAATTGAAGTTATCCATAGAGCTTAATGTATTGGAAAACATTTTGGGTGACCCTGTAAATAATTTACCCAGTCGATTGCAATAAAAAAAGAGAAATGCACAATTACATGTTAAAATAATTCTAAACATAAAGTGAGTTTTTTATGTTAAAAGTTTTAGAGTTATGACAAATACATAATTATTTCTGGCACCAAATTTGGCAATATTTCAGAGAAATTCGCTAAGGCCGATGGCAGTCGATGAGATTTTGGACATGGTCCAAACAATGACTGATTATAAATGTAATATATTAAAGATGTCCATAGATTTTAATATGTTGAAATTCTTTTGGGTGGCCCTGCAAATAATCTATCCAGCATAATGGAACCAAAAAGGAAGGTGCACAACTATACTCGGGGCACACCTTACCTGATAACAGAGGAGAAGGCTAGAGGAGCCTTTTCACTACTTTCCGAATGTATCACTCCGACACTCGTTTCTCTTTCCAATCATTTGACTGTCAATATCACAAAGCAACCCAATCGCAAGGCGAATCTGCATTTCTGATTCCCGCCAGCACGAAAGAGGTCTATCATTGGTCAAGCGTCTGCGAAGGCGTTACATCTAATTTCTGACTTAATTTCGTAATCCTTTTAATTATTGAATTCAAACAAGATAAATATGCAATTATTTTATAACATACACTTTATTTTAGCACTTAATAGTTGATAAATGTCTTAGTTCTGTAAAAAGCAGGGCAAACGGAAAGAACTATTTGAAAGCGGCGGAATCACACGGTCTGCAGCATTCCCTCCATTATCAGGATAGCTGTGCCCCGAGTATAGGTATTACAACAATCCTAAATGTAAAATTTCAACATTCTGCAACCAATAGTTTCTGAGATATGTGAGTTATGTATATACATAAATCATATGTATGTACATACATTAGGGAAAAATAAGTTAAAATGGACTTGCAGTTGGTCAAGATGGATTGCTCATGCATTTATACTAACACACATACATGTGTATATTGAGACTTCTGGCAAAAACTCTTCAAAGTAAATTTAGTGATAGTCAAAATCGATTTTTTCATCAAAATCTGCAATCCAAAATTTTTCACTATCATATACTTCCTTTTACTTTGTGAAAAGAAATAAAACAAGAAAGATAAATCATGCCAAACGCATATTATAAAACACTTTCCAACATAAAAATGTTTTTGCGACAAATTTGGCGATTATTTCCCTTAAAACTGGAGAGATTTTGGAGATAAGATAATGTTGTATTATCACTATAAATGCAATTTTATGAGACCCTGTAAAAAATCTTTAATTTTTTTTTCCCACGTTTAACTGAAGAATATAAAAATTTTATACTCATTGAATTGTGCTAGAAATGTATTAGTGTCTTTCAAATGATTTCAGTGCCAGGTGTCATTGAGATTTTAGTGCAAGGAAGTCAGTGAGAAATGGGATTCTCTCCGAACAAGATTTATTAAGATGGCGAGCTAACTGGTCGCTGGGTAGTAGCTTAATATAATAAGATTAGATATTTTTCAAGGTACTTACGTATTATCCCGGCGGTCTGCCAAGACGGACAATTTTTCGCCAAGATGAATGCCGGATGCATGAAATTATTTATGTTTTGGAATATTATTGGCGACAGTTTGCCAGCAAATTTGGGGAAAAAATAGTTTGGCGTTAATGACCGCCGGGATAATCCGTAAGTACCTCTCTCGATTTATCGCCGAATAATGAAAATATCGCAAAAAATGCAACTGGAAAGTTCAGTTTCAAAGCATTTTATTTGCATCCTATGTAGCAATTTATCGCAAAAGTCGCCAATATTGGCGACTTTTGGTGCAACTTTTGTGGAAGGCACTCGATCATCGTCGGATTTTTAGCTAATCATATTGTAGGATAGTATTATATGCTTTAAACAGGTGCCTGTCTCTAAACTGCCACTGACCGCATTGTACTGAAATTATTTTGAGTGCTTCTGTAGAAAAAATATTAACTATACAGACATTATTTTCAATGGAAAGCTTCATCTTGTAATCCTTAATAACATATATCAGTTTTGTTTCATTTAAAATAACAGAATATCTCTAAAACTAGAAGTCAAAGCCCGTTGTGAAGGTAATTACAACAGGTGCTAGAAAAAACATTTGACGAAAGTATGTCTACACTCAATATATTTAATCTTCATCTTCCTAAAATAATTAATTTCATATTCAATTTTTATTATATACCCAAATCAAATTTGGAAACGTGCAGAATCGAAAGATTTCGTTTTGTGTACACAGATATTCTCATAACCATGCAGATGATTTATTTGTGAAAAAAAAATTTAATAAACTGCGTAATCTGGAAAAACTATTTTAAAAGAATTTGAATCCCAATTGTATAACGTCATATTCACTTGAAATAGGTAATTTTGTCATGCAAATGACTCACTTTTTTGACTCTCAGAAATAAAATGGTTCTGAAAAAGGCGAAAAATCGCTTAAAGGTGAGGGAACAGGTGGATTTTCAAATTTTTAAAGTAGCGCAGATTGTTTTCTATATTTTTATACATAATTATGAGAAATTTCAAGCGGATCGCACAAACGGTGAAGAAGTTATTAGGCTTTTTGCGTTAACTTTGTCATCTTTTTGCAGTAATGGCGGAAAAAGTTTTATCTTTTCAGGTCAGCATAACTGTGTAGTCAGGGATCAGCATAACTGTGTGGTAGGACGATACGCTTTGAAGAAAATCTTCCTATAGAACGCAATGTATTTGGAGTATTTTGAGTGCTCCTGTAGAAAAACTATAAATGCTACATAGACCCTTTTCAATAGGGTACATGGTACAGTAGACAAGAATAACATATTTAAATTTTGTAGAAATCGATGCCTATTTACGGAAGTTAGAGCACGGCCGGACGGACGGACAGACAGACAAACCGAAATCATAAACACTTTTCAACTTTGTTGGAAAGTGTTAAAAAGAAAAGAAAACCTGAAACCCTTTCATATTTTAAATGTACATTAAAGTGTTACAAATAAAAAGCGTGTCATAATCATGTGTCAGTCCTATTGTCTTTGCTTAATTACAATGGAAAGTGTACCATAATCCATATGTCATGCCTATATGTTTTCTTTGTTCCATTATGTTCAATGTGTACCATAATTTAAGTGTACACCTTTTTGTCCTTCTAGATCCATTACTTAGAAAATAACATAATCCATGAGTGTACTGTATTAGTCAATGTGAAATGTTTTATGGATCAAATCCTTGTGCCATAAAACACTTCTTTAGAATTAAAATCTGTATTAAAATAGCCGACTAAAACTCTTTTACAATCATCGTCAGGCACATTCTGACTATACTTCATCTTTATTTTTTGTAATATAGACATTAATATTACCAAGAAATAAACAGAAGGGGTTTTGCAATTTCTTGCCAAATAAGGAAGATATCACCAAGCTCGGTTCAGTTTTCAGGACTTATTTTTTTGTCCCAAACTTGGTGATAAATTGTCAAAAATTGTTAACCTACATGACTTTCAATATTTCACTATCCTAGTAAGTGGCAACCTTTGAAAAGTATTTCAGTGTGTACACAAAATCCCTGTCTGAAATTAACAACACTCCCGTGCTTAAAAAAAAGAAAGAAAAGGGGAACTTTTTTTAAATATTTAAAGTGATAATAAAAATGTATTTACAAACACAAATTTTAATTTTGATATAACATACATTATAACATAATAGTTAGTATATATATTATAAATAAATATTATCAAAAAATGTGGACTAAGATGTAATTAAATTAAGGGGAGGAGGGAAAGCAAGTTCCTAACACAATAAATACTTCCCAATATTAAAATATTAATTTACAATACAACTGAATCTATACTGAACATTTCAATTTAAGAGTGCTATGATTAATTGATTTCTGTCAGATTCAACATATAACATCATATCTAAATCATGTGATGTCATGCTTTCATATACTTTTCAATTATTTTGTGTTTCTAGCAGAACACTGAATTCTCACTTGTTGTGCTGTTTTATCTTTTCATATCAATATTGTTTACTAATAAGAAAAATAATAACCTTATCATACGGCCGGCGTATATAAATAGGGTCTTGTAGAGCTCCTAAGAGAGGTACAAATCCAGCAAATGAATTATCTTCTTCCAAAATAAGAATATCCCAATCTAAAGATAATGAAAAACCATTTGTTACTATATAAAATCTAATTCCAGATCAAATCTTTTACTGTCAAATGTACAGTAAAAGTCCTGAATAAATTTAAAATATCAAGTAATCATTGCAATTTTGCTCATAACACAAATAGATATCATGCAAGTATAACAACAAGTCTAATTTGGTAAAGTTGGAAAAAACTTACAATAGAGCTAAACAGACAAAAAATCCATTATAACTTTTCATTTACATACAATTAATAATAAAATAGAGAAATTATAAAATATATTTCATTAACTACAAGAGCCAATACACAGTTGTATAGTTTTATTGAACATTTTTCTGCAAAAATTCCAGGCCTGTTGGATTGATGCTCTTGCAGACAGTTTCTTCCATAACTGAGTATAGTTTTGCATACTTGTGCCAAATTTCAAAAGAATTATTCAAGCATTTCATGGATCAAGAATTGCTGGAAACTCACTGAAACTTGGGAAAGTAAATGTATCCTTCTTCAAAGGTAAAACAGACCCAAATAAGCTTTGGCCTTCTTTAGATTTATATTATCCCCACTTCTCTATTGTATGCCAGGGTTTGCTTATATTTTATGTTTAAACTATTTATGTCTTGCCTCTTTCTCCTAAGACAATCAATCCATTAATTTTGATTGTCGTCTCTTTCAAATGTCACAGGATTTAGTAAAAAAAAAAAAAACTTTTTATTACTCAAATTACATGCACTGTAATTTGCCCACTTGACTTTTTGAATAATAATAAAATTTGCTGTCAGGTTATCTATATCTATTAATTTACAAAAGTTTAATTGTAACTTATGCAGAAGAGAGTTGAATCAGAAGATTTTTACCATTTTGGGAGATCTTAAAAAGTACTTTTAGAAAAGTGCAGATAAAAGATGCAAGGAGAATAAATACACACACACACACACACACACATATATATATATATATATATACACATTAAGCATGGAAATAGGATCGAAATATTTAGTGGTACCAACAAAAATTTGGTGGTACCAGACTTTTCTTACCTTTCAAAATCACGGAAACAAAAGTAATTTTTAGTCACACGCAATGATTTGTTGGTCACACTGTACAACTGTGTGACCCCTTATTTGCATACCTGATATACATATATTCTACATTTTTTCTGCATATATCAGTGTAAAATTTATAGCTGATTAACCAAAAACCAAGAAAGTGGATTTAATAGTAAAGATTTTAGTCTATATGTTTCTAGTTAATCAGCCTAACAATGTGGATTTGTACATGAAAGATTTTCAACTTTATGCAAATGAACACGTGATATCTTAAAAAGTTACAGTAAATTAAATACAGTAAGACACTCTTTCTTGTACAGAAGTACGTCATAAATCATAATGTTTTCTTATTCCATGAATCTTTAGTCAATTAAATACATACTTTATTTGGCATAATTTCAGCAAGAAAGAAAATCAATTCTTACTAATTACATGTAAAACAGATTTTAAGGCATTAAAAAGTTTCTTTTTTTTTTTTTTTTTTTTCATATGTTTAAAGTTCAAAAGTGTTCCAAGATGCTAAACTGTAAAAAAAAATCTTACACAAGCAAAAAATATCCACAACATAATAAAATACAAATTTAAATAACATAAAAATGATTTTTTTTTTTAAATCACAAGTGTTATAGACAAAGTATAAAATGAAATCTTAATTCTATTTTAACTGTTTTAAAACTCAAGACAGTTCCCCCCTTCTTTTTTTTTTTTTTTTTTTTTTTTTTTTTTTTTTTGAGAGAGAGAGAGAGAAGCCATTTTTTTTCTTCTATGTTAAAATAATTATCATAAAACATAACAAGAAATCTACATTTATGAGAACTTAAGTTAATCAAATCATTCATTAGCAAATAATTTGATTAATTGAACATTGCATCTGTTCATTTTTCAAAATCTTATAAAACAAATTGTTTCACTTAATTATTCGTTATAATTTTGCGAATGAAAAATTAATTGCAATTAAAAAAAACAAAGAATTTTTTAAAAAATCAATACAATATGGTTTATCCAAAGTTATACCTTTTTCTTTAGTAGTTGATGTTTCTGGATACTTTATATCAACTTCTCTAAGTACTGTTAAGAGATCGGCAAAAGATGTCCAAATATTCTTTGCAAAACTGTATGACAAAATAGATGTCATTACAAAAAATATCAAAATAATAAGATAAATAAAGCATTCAATTCCATTAAATTACTTTCATTTTAACAAATAAAATAATGAGGGGCACAGAGAGGAAGGTGAATGTCAGGATACCCCATTTTAAAAAATCAATAGAGTGAAAATTCTTATCTAATTAAAAGGGAATTTGTTTTCCAATGATAAATTGAAATAAATACTTGACTGTTACCTGATGTTTATAGAAGTTATAAAAATGCTTGTTATAAGTTCTCAGAATTAATCTACTATAGATTTATTTTAAAGAAGCACTCCAGATACTTTTCAATCATGCTAGTATATTCACAAAACAATCATTCCATTTTTTGTGAGGGTATATTTATTTATTTATTTTTTAAATCAGTAAAGTGAAAATTTTTAAAAGAATAAAATGATGCATATATGAAAGTTGTGGACATTTTAATACACTTAATTTTACATGATTAGAAAAAAAATTCCTTCATATTTTGCTATAAAAGTTAACTAAATATCAGCTGTTTAAAATTTTCTGGATCTTTTCACGTAAGTATTCTTCATAATTACAAACAATCATTCAAATATTTTCCCAGGATTATGACAAATTTATAAAATCAGCAAATCAAGCAGTTTCATGAAAGAACAGCTATGTCCTTCATCCAAAAGGTATCCATAATTAAAACAAATAACAAACAATTTATGCTTCACCAAGTATAGTAATAATAACTGAATGAGTCTAATACTGAACTATTATTAAAGAACTTGATTGAAAAAAGTGTTAAAATTTTTTTCTTCTTTAACCAATTATAAGCTATTTCTTCTATGACACATTCAAAGTAATCATTACTAATAAAATTCATGAATACTTTTTACAAGATCTGAGTAAGTTTTTGTAGTTTAATAAACAGTGTAAAAATCTTAAAGACTTAATTCTATAACAAATTAATAGAATAATCTTAAACTGGATTTTAACAGCAGCATATAATTTTTTATTTAAAAAAAAAAAAACTATACAGCAGTTGTTTCGATCAATCGCACTAAGAATCCTTAAAAAATACTAATAAATCAATGCGCAAAAGCACAAGCAGTTTTCAATACATTACATAAATGATTACACATTTTGTGATTACATAACACTTTTTTATGGTTTTACTTCACCCCAACTATTGAATCAACATATTGATACACAAAAATAATAAACACATAATAATTAATTTTTACAAAGATATTTAATGATCAGCTTACCCAACATTTAATTCCTTCAAAACAGAGTTTGGTGGTGGTGCCCAAAAAGTTTTTTGGAAGGACATCCAATTAGTCCAAATTTTTACTGATGGCAAAAGTTCTGCTAAATCATCTCCTATCATATGATTGCTAAACTCTGGAGAAGATTTGTGTGCAATATGCAGCATATGGCATCGCTCCATTAGAATTGACATCATAGCCATACTTGTATAAAGAGCTTGTTCTTGCAATAAGGAAAATGCACGATGCTCTCGACCACCTTCTGCAACAAAAAAAATTATATTAAAATAAAAAATTATAAAGTATACATAAACTCGATGGAGTAAGGAGGTCATTCCCCTTAAATTTTCACAAATTCTTTCATTATAGATGATTTGCTACATTTCTTGTATATATTTATTCTCCAACACCTGAAAAACTTATGACACTGTTTTCATTTATGTTTTGTGAATGTTATAAGTGATTTTGTAAAAATTTTGACTTTTTGTGATTTGACTTTTATCAAAATATTTTTTTTCAGAAAACAAAATGTAGTACAAAATAGCAAGTTACATACTTATAAAGTGCATAAAACAGAGACCTTTCTTAATTTCTGAGAATTCTGTGGCACTTGTAATTAGCTTTTAAAGTTGAGCTGGCCAATTGCCCCACAACTGAGACAAGTAGGCCACCAGTATGGTGGAGTAAGTAAATCATATACACCATTCAATTTTGTATTTGATTATGACCCGAAACAAAATAAAGTCACGCTATACCTCTAACTTGTACATTATAAGATGTTGTATAAAAATTAAGTGAACCAACACTTTTAAATAAGCATCATAAGCTGATTTTCAAACTGAAATTTCTGGATAAACGTATTTTGAATTTCTTTTTCAATATGGGCTACTTGTCCAATTATGACCAGTTTGTATATTTTTGACAAACCCTATAACATTTAATTTTTGTAGGCATTTTTTTCATGTAACTACAAACTTAAATAACATTCATACATCTTATTTTTCATGTTCAAATATTTTATAACATAAAATAAAGCAGAACTGTAATGCAAATGCGCTTTTAAAAAATAATTATCCAAAGAAATGTACTTTCTGCTGTTAGATTTTTATTTTGAAAAATAAATAGATAAAATAAATTGCTACTAAAAAATTGTATCAGACAAACGATTTTTTCCCCAAAGATAAAAAAATATCTACCTTTATTCACTCATCAGACCCAAATTCTAGCATTAAACTGTTAAAATTTTTAGACTTGTGGTCAACTTACTCCACAAAAGGGGTAAGTGGGCCACCTTGACTGAATTTATTTTTTATTTTTTATTCACAATCAGAACTGATAGTTGACAAATGTCTCATGTTGAGAAAGGCAATTGTTCTGAAATTGTATGATTTTTTTTATTTTTTTTTTTCAATTATACTCTTATGTCTGTTATATAAAGATACAGCACTACGTTAAAATTAAATTATGTTAAAAAGCTGTCCACTTACCCCCACTTTACCTTAATATAAATATAATCATATGCAAATCATATGATTTTTATTTTAAAAGTAACATTTAAAAATCAATCATATATTTTTTTTTACTTGTTAACCTTTTGAACCTAATCCGGCACTATGACACTAAGCATTTACTCTGTGGCAAAGATACTTTAAAGAATCTAGATTTTTCACTCCCTTTAGTTGAAATACCCCTTTTGTAAAACTACATGGAGAGAAAAATACACCTGTTGGAATAGGGAAGAAACCCCTGGGACAGCAGTAAACCAGGATGCTGACTTTCAGTCAAAAACATTTCATGAGACGGCTGCCATCCCAGCAAGATTCTAAAGATTAAGTTTATTTTCACAAATGTACACATATGGAATAAAGATCTCACTTGTATTACTGAATTTTTATAATCTGAAAACTTTCAAATACAAACTTTTACCTTTTGCAGAAGAATTATCAACAGAAAATATGTTGATAGCTAAAAGTTGCATGAGTCGGGATGATGTTATCGGTAGAGGTGTTCTTTGAAGCAAAAAATAAAATTCTTTGAGCATTTGATTAAGAGTATCAGGAAATTTCTCCATCCTTAATTAAAGAAAATAATAATTTTTATAGCAACTGCAAAGTAGTATATAATAAAAACAAATATAAGACAAGAATCAATAATCAAATTTTATCTTGAAGTAATTTTATTTTCCTATGTAAAATAGAATTTAAATACATGTGTTTTAGTTCACTATTTAGCAATAACAAATTAGTTTACAAGATAAATAAGAATGTTTTCTAATAACTACAAAATTTTAGTAATGTAGGAGCAGTATAATTTTATCCAAACAAAAAATATACAATTGTTGGTGTTAACTGTGTTAAATGGATACTAAATATTCTATGACAGTATGTGAAATATTTCAGCTAAATAAATATAACACTGTAAAATAAATAAAACGACATTTGGAAAATATTTAAAAAATAAAATTAGAATTTAGAGGGAGAACACTTTTAAACTTACCATTAAAAAAAAGGAAAAAAATAACGAATAATTTAAAATGAAAAGCATCTAATTAGAAATGGATCTTTGAAAATGCATTAAATATGATAGGTTGTATCCAAATGAAAATTTGTAGATGCTTATTATTTTAGTACTACATGAAATATGTTAACTCGGTATGGCGCCAAAGCCAGGTTGACACATTAGCTTTTCTTTTAAGACCATATTCACCAGCATATTTCATGTAATATTAAGATAATAAATATATAAAAAATTTCATTTGCCCCAAAAAAAACTAATCCGGCAACTCTGGTTTGTATAGTTTCATAAGAGAAAAATCCAGCAATTTAAAATAAATAAATGAATGAACTAATATCTTCATCAAAAAAATATATATGTATATTCAATGTAACAATGTTTTATTTCATTAGTTACATTAAATACACAACATCTACCACAAAATAAAGATAAAAGAAAATGCAATATGTTATAAATTACAGAAGTGAAAATTATTTAACTGTTAAAAATGAGTCTAGTTAACCCGTAAGCAGGCGCGCTGGGGTAAATTTCACCCCAGTGACATTTTTTCTTCGTAAAATGGGAGAAATTTTTTGAGAATAAGTTTGCCCCGCCTTCTAACTTTCAAGGTCAAAGTCTAGTTGGGTCATTCCAGTTTGGGATTAAATACTCCCGAGCGACTAACAACATTTCATTACGTTGTTAACGTAAACTAAGTATAAACTAAATGTAAATTAACTATAAATTGACGTTACACTACTGGTATGTATTGATAAAAGGCTATTAAATGAAATTAATATCATATTAATAAAGTAATTAGTGTTTTTAGGTATAAAGCATATCATATGAAATTTTCTTCTCAGAAAGCATGATATTTAAAGGAACTGCTAGAAAATCTCTTAATAAATATTAAAAGCATGATTTCTTCCCATGAAACGTAATAGAACTGATGTGTTTTACGTTATAAGTCCACAAATTTGTTTTTCAAACATTTTTAGTCAAAAATATAAAGAAGACAAAATGGGGTAAGATTTACCCCATGCGAGTGCTTAAGTTACAAAAGTAGACGCACCTGCTTACGGGTTAAAAAAGATTTTCCTAGTGAAATAAATTGAAGGGATATGACATTTACAATGTGAGTACCATACACTAAAGCATTTAACCTACCCAACTTTAGTAAACAGCTTTCCATGAACATGTAAAAAACTTGTCACAAATCTTTTGTTCAGCTATAAAATAAAATAGAAAATGTAAGTTGTAAATAAATGCATTAAATAACAATATTGTAGCAACATTTAAACAGCCATAAAAAATATATATAGTAATACAGGCAAACCTGCCTAAGTGGAATGAACTGTTTATAAAAGAAATCTATCTAAATCTGTGGTTCCCAACCTTTTTATTTTTTTATTTTTTTTCAAACTCTTCCTAAAACTCAAAAGAAATTGCTGAACCCCTTCTGCAATCAGTGTGTACGAGTATGGCATTTTTGAAAACCCCCAGTTCAGAACTTCTGATCTAAGGCATTGAAAAGAAACTTTAAAAGAATTATTTTATCACAAAAAGTATTCTATCTGTCACAGTAATAAAAAACAATGTTTAAAATGACTACGTGCACAATTATGTAGAAAATAAACTTTCTTAATTCTTATATAATTCAATTGAGTAATAAATGTAACTTCCTCTATTTCTATGAGAATTCTGCTGATGGAGCATATTCACATCTTTTATTCATGGAAATTGTCATAATTTTTATTACAACTAACACTATAAAAGTTTTCTTCTTATTAAGCAAAAATGCTAAATAGAGATGGGGAAAGAATGAACACCGTGTTCTTTTGAACCTATTCTCAAGGAAGTACAGGAACACCCTGTTCAGTGATCAAAGCAAAAACATGTTCTCAGTTCATTAAGGTCCGAAGCTTCAAAATTTTATGGCAGGCAAGCGCGTTGAAAAGAGAAATCTTGGAAAATGCCTTAAAGGTGAAATTTCTCATTGAAAGGCATGATTAATATTTTTTTGCTAAGAAAAATTTAAATTCTGGGGGGCCAGACCCCTCCCCCCCTCCCCCACACTGGCTACGTATCTGATAGTGGGGACAGAAGTTCACAATTTTAGCTTTATCAAATTCTAATTGTGGAATCTTAGTTATTTTGAGAAATAATGATAACGAAGATGATTATCTGGGGGGGGGGGGGATAGAACTTTTAACCCAACCTACCATAATTTTAGAGTGGACCTAGGTTAAGAATAAGAACCTTTCTTATATGTTCAATATGAAATGCACTCACAGGAAAACAATTCGTCAATTTTTATTATTCCAGCCAAACTACTCAATTTCAATCAAAGTAAAAAATTTAATAATAAAGAAAATGATAGCTTGAAACACAAACAAATCGAAAAAAAATATTTTATCAACATCAAACAATAATATAAGCATTACACTATCTCCATATAAAACGCGCCTTGCTTAATATGCTCTCAGCCATCTCTTATTGGCTGAAAAAGAACCTGTTCGGAGTAGCCCTCTCCTATTGGCTGAAAAAGAACAAGTTCTTTGATCACGGCTGGAGAAGGAGTTCAGCGATCAGTGAGCTGGAACACCTAGTTCAGCATTCTTTTCCTGAACTGGTGTTCTTTTCGGAACGGAGAGCTAAGGTGTTCTTTTGCTTTTATTAAGTTCTGAGCTAGGATCAAAGTTGTAGACTTGGAGTCAGAAGCAAGGCTGTACTTAGACGGGGGAGGGGGGGGGGCTATGAGTTCAGACGCCGCTCCCCCGAAGTCATTACATTATATGTACATGGGGTTTTTATACAAGGACGTAGCCAGAAATTTTTTTCTGTGTGGGGATGGTCAGGGGCATGGCAGTGCCGGCAGCATAGGGCAAAGGGGGGGCGCAATTTTTTTTTTAATTTAAAAGAAATGTCCATTATTTACACTTCTATTTTATGTCCCTCCATGGGCGCCGGCAGCAGAGGGCAAGGGGGGCAATGCCCCCCCCCCATGGATTTTTGTATGCAGAGTTATTCCTTTTTTTTTGCTCTTTCCAACATGGTAACCATATTAGTTAAAATTTTTTATTTGGGAATACCTTATTCCCCCGTAGACGATATATATTTTGGTTACACATAAACACATAACCATCATCAGTCGTTTCTGGATCTCACACTAATGGCGGCTTCCTCTTCAATCTCTTCTCTCTTCTTCCGGAATTTTCGATGAATGACGTCATCCCATGATCGGTCGATTGTATGAAGCGCATCGTTGATGCTGCCATCTGTCGTCACTATTTCCAAGCTCTCACGAATGTAGGCATATATACTATTTTTAAAGTTGGCTATTTTTTTAATATTTTTAAAATCAATGGTAATGGGCTCTTCCAAAGCAAAACGGGCCAGAGCGGTACTTTGTTTCTGGAGGTTAATGTCTTGAAAGTGTTCGTTTTTTCGCTCTTTAATTTTCCTCTTTGTAACATCGATGTAGCAATTTTCTTTATCGTTCGACAAAAAATTAATTTTATAGAACCCTGAGGTTTCGATGGGGTTGATTGGGTCTTTTTCCGATCTAATGCGCTGAAAGATTGTTTTATTAGGTTTAATTGGAATACGGAAGTTCTTTTTAATGGCGATATTAGAAAGTTTATTGGCTATCCCTCGGCTAAAGGGGATAGCGGTAGTAAAACGTGGTTTATCTTTTTGACGGTTGTCTATAATATTTAATTTACGTTGCCTTGCTTTGAAAACTTTATCGAAAATTTCCCGAGCGTAGTTGGCGTCTTGACATTGTTTCCTAATGAAAGCAATTTCTTTTTGAAGGAGGTCAGCGTTAGAACAAACTTTGAATGCGCGGTCGATATAGGAACGAATAGCTGCAATTTTATAGTTGAAAGGGGTTTTAGATTTAAAATTTACTATATTAGTATTACAAGTAGGTTTTCGAAAAATGGTGGTCTCAATGAGATTATTGTTTCTTGTTATGTTCACATCTAAGTAATTGAGGCTATTATTGATTTCTTTTTCGTAGGTAAATTTAATGTTCGGGTCTATGGCATTAAGTTGATTGATCAAATTATTTTCTTCATTATTGTGGGTGGTAAGGATAGCGAAGCCAAAGTTTGATGGTACTATTGTGTGTCTGTTTAATCTGTTCCTCAAGGATTCTCATTTTCCAGTCGGCAATTATTCCAGATATGGGGGAGCCCATGGGGACCCCTTGTATTTGTTGGTAGAAGTGATTATTATATTGAAAATAAGAATTATTTAAAATTAGATTTATTGCACTAGTTAGGGTGTTAATTATGTCTATATCTTTAAAACTACTTTGAATTTGCAGGGATGTTAACTCCAACACTCGATTTGGGAGCACCCCGGGAGCAGAAAAAATTTCATTTGGGAGCACCTCAGGAGCAGAAAAATTCCATTTGGGAGCAGAAATATTCTATTTGGGAGCAGAAAATTTCCATTTGGGAGCACCTCGGGAGCACAAAAAAATAGTTTCCGAGAGGAAAACTAAGATTCGAGATCAGAATTAACATGATTTTGGAGCATAAAATTGAAGATTTAGGAACACAATAAATGCATACAAGAAAAGCAAAGTTTGCAAGCAAACACCATTTGCTAAAAGCAAAACACTATTTGAAAGCACTTTAGGAAAGCTCTGGGAAAAAAAAGGGTGTATACAGGCTATGCTATCAGCAACTTGGTAAAAACAATACATGGATTTACATGGACGGTAGGAATTTTTTTTTTGTGTGTGTGTGTGATAAACTGCTCTTTTTAATGGTTTTCATATAAATGCTAAATGGAGAGAGAGTGGGAGGGAAGTCTTTCTTATATGCAATGGTACTTTTAATGCATGTTCGAAGGTTGTAAAAATACTAATATTTAAATGGTAGAATTAACATTTCTGCCGTTTATATCATTCTAGAATTATGTATTCAAAATTTAGTCTATTTTAAAATAAAGACTTTAATTACGGATCTATAAATGAAATTCGTAACACATTCTGAAAAATTTGCGGACGCACTTTGGCTGAACACCGGCCCAGAGGCGTCGCCCCATCTGCCCGCCCACCCCCTCTCGTAGAGCCTTCACACACACAAAAAGAAAAACAGTGGTGTGGTTTTAAGAAAAAAGGTTTAGGAACACTGGCAACTGAAGACTCAAAAATCATGCGTCCATGATGAAAAGTGAAGAACGCTTACTTTTGCTGACATAAGCTCGAATGAAGAAGTAGTGAGACGGCATCTCCCCGCTCATGATCTTCACGGGCCGAAAATGTCTAGCCCGGCCCGGCATTTAATCAAAATAAAAAATTCAGACCCGGTCCAGCTCGTATATCAATCATGATTTAAGGAAGGGGGGGGGGGAAATCACAAGCCAATCGTTTGGTCTTGTCCAAATTTTAGGAGAGCAAAAATTTCCGGAAAGGCTCGATTTTGCAAGCGCAGAGGACCGTCTTTAAGAGTATACGCTTGTTCCGGTCCATTCTAGAAAATGCTGAGGTCAGCCCGTGCCTTGAATGAATCGTGCTGCAAAAGCCTGGGCCCGCACAGATCTCTACCCCCCGCGACTACACCACTGGCAGCGGATTTCCGGATTATTTTGAAATGAAATATTCTATTAATTCAGACAGCCTAGATTCTGATTTCTAAACCGGTCATGCTTCCAATTTTCATTCTTGCTACGGGCCGAGTCATAAACCGTGATTTTTTAGGGGCTGGGACGTCACCGTAATATACTGTTTTCTTTACGGACCGGTCTGGTTTAGATCAGGGGCGGCCCTGCAGTACATGACACCCACTCCACCCTGCAAACGTAGAAAAAGACGTCCCTTTTACTTTTTTCAAAATTGCTTTTATGATTTTAAGTTGGAAATCGTGCCCCTTCATAAACAAAAAACGGTGCCCGTTGCGATGATTACTTGTTTGCCTATCTGGCCGGCCCTGATTGAGGTGACTAACAAAGCGCGACTGGTCCGATCCGGGGCGGGTAGAATGGCTTCGGAATGCAGCTTTCGTACGCAGTTTGAATCTTGCTTTACTGCTAACTAGCTTTCCATACACGATTTAAAAGATAAATGAGCGTGGCAAAAATTTAACAAAGAGTCAAAATGACGTATTCGGCGCAGACCGTCGCAAAAATCGGCTAAAAGCGCAGTTCGGCGCAATATTTGTGTTTCGGCGCACCCTGAAAGAGTCAAAATGACGTATTCGGCGCAGACCGGCGCAAAAATCGGCTAAAAGCGCAGTTCGGCGCAAGAATTTGTGTTTCGGCGCAGCTCGGCACAATCGGCGCAGAATTAACATCCCTGAATTTGTTAATAATGTGGTTCATTTCTTTAATATCTATTGACGGGTATAGATTTAGAACATCGTAACTGACCATAATATCGTCTTCATTAAGTTTATAATCGCGGATGTTTTTAATGAAATCGTCGGTGGAAGTTAGAGTGCTGTTAGAGGGGGGTATAATTTCTTGCAATATATCCTTCATATATTTTTCAAGAGTGTAGGTGGGGCCTTCGCATTTGCTCACAATTGGGCGGAGGGAGGGAGGATTTTTATGATCTTTAAATTTAGCGAAAATCCGTGGGGCGAAATTAGCGGTATTGTTATAGTTGGGACCTTTCTGATCCGGCCAGGTACCATTTTTTATTAAAGTTTTTAGTTTATTATTGATTTTTGTGGTGGGGTCTTTGGGAAGATGTATAACGTTTAGGCTATTGATGGTTTGTTCCATTTTTTCTTGGTAATCTTTGGTAAAAAATGGAACAAACCATCAACAACAAATGGAACAATGTCGTTGGAACCAAAGCCATATCTTTTAAGCTGGAGCCCGAGACATATATTTTTATTTGTAGTTGCAGCCAAAGAATGAATTTTTTTTTTTTTTTATTCGAGCCAGATCCATAACCTTTTGGAGCTAGACCTGGAACAATAAAATTTTTTAAGGTAAAGAGGCAGACCGAATGGCGGAAAAAGGTGAATTTTTCATAAAACGGTTTCATCATTATTATTTTGTTAAAAACATTTTAAATTGGGGGGGGGGCAGACTTCCTGATTCACCTCCTCGGGTACAAGGAGTCAGAGCCGTATCCAGAAAAAAATTTATCCGGACAAAAATTTTGGAGGGGGACCAAACGAAAGAAAGGTTGAATTTTTCACAAAGACTTCATCTTTATTAGTTTGTTAACAAAAGTTTAAATTTCGGGGGGGTGGTGGACCAGACCCCTGGGTATAGCCTTGAAGGGGTATAGCCTGGGTATAGCCATATTTAACAGTATATTATAGAACGTTAATATAATTAAAATATTTTTACAAAAAATTACTGTTAATATACTTGATTGAAGAAAGCCAGAATGTTTGTTGTAAAGTTTTTTTTAAACATTTTACAATTGTTGTTGTTGTTGCTAATGCCCTCTGGCAACCCGCGGGGCGGTGCCAGATCCCTCAAATAGGCAGGCAATGGGCGGCTTCCATTTTAATGAGCCCCAGTGGGAGGAACTCCTACTCAGCTTGGGGTCCCCTAATTTTGAACCAATTCCAGAGGACGGACCCACCCCCTGAAATCGGCATCCCCCAGAGGTATCGTTTAACAATTTGAAGGACATTGAAGCCACGGCGGATTTTACGTGCACCAGCTCCCATTAGGGTACACGGTCCCACAGCAGTCGAGCCAAGAGGAAGTTGACCCTCCCAAGCACTGGCCAAGCTGGATGCTGCTTCACTTTTCGTGTTTTTATGGGAACGGAGTTTAGTGCCCAGACCACTGCGGGTTTTGCAATTGCACTAAAGTATAATACATGTTAAAAAAGGCGTATATTTTCAATTTTAAATTGAATAAAATAGTCATAATAAAGCTTCCATAAATCAAAGAACCTGTTCTCAAAAGAACAGGAAAAAGAACTGTTCTTTAAAAAAGAACGGGAATGGTGAACAACTGTTCTTTGAAAATAACGGGTTTCCCCACCTCTAATGCTAAATCAATAACAGAAACTGTTTGTGTGTGATATAAACAGAAGTTTATTATATCATGCAAACATACTTGCAGTGGTGATTGATATGTTTGGTAATGGGATTCATTAAATAGGAAAGGCCTAAAAACAATGTATAGCTTTAAAAATCAAGAGATTTTTTTATGCAATGAGACTTTTCTAGTTGCTGTTTAACAATGACACAGTTCTAATCTTATTAGCAATTTAAAAATGAGCTTCTGAAAACTAAGATTCTCAATCTATATTCATGATCCAAGATTTTTGAAAACCCATTGAAATATTTTAATATTTATTTATTCTCATTTTAAAAGTCAATCTTCAATCCTCAAAGATCTATTCCAAGCCAAATGAAATCATGAAAACTACAAAAGTACTTTGCTTATGCCATAATTTTGACAAAGACTGTGTTTATCAAATGACGCATGTGTTCCACTTTTAAGGATTGCTGAATATTATTTAGCATTTAGAAATGGACAGTAGGTGAGTCTTAAAGAGCCTTTTGGTTTCCTTTCTATCACAGAATCACATGAAAATTTTAATGCGTTAATGAGGCTTAAAGTGTCCCCTGACGATAAAAAGTGGAGGACATATAACTTCAAATGAAGTAATGAATGATATCATCAGCCCCCTTCTCAGCTACTCCCTCATGAGTCCTGATTGTATTCTACAATGGGTCATTCCTTGAAAAGAACCTCATACACAGAGGTTTAGTATAAGACATTTCTGATGAAAAGAGGGAGGGGGGGGGGGGGTAGAATTAAGTGAAGTGTCCTCTTAAGAAGCCTTATGAAAGAAATATTGATTTCCTGTTGATTCCTTCATTGACTGTTTCCTAATACCTATATTTTGATGAACGAACAATTGATTCAAACTTTTATGCATTTCTCAAAATAGTTTTATTTTTAAAAAGTAAAGAGAAATACCTCAGCATCAGATAAGTTTTTCACATCAGATGAATCTAAATTATTGTCCATTTCAGCAAGTCGTTGGTTACTAGATCCATCAGGTTTTATCCAAACTTCGACACGTTTTCCAATTTCTTTATTCAAATTTTCTTCATCTTTTGGAGTTTCTTCTAGTCTCTTTTTTTCATAGATTTCATACTGAAAGACAGAATGAGTCCATGTTAGGGAGGAAAGAAATCAGAGAAAATACTAATGAAAAGCAATAAGTTATACGACTCCAAATACTCAGCATGACTTTGGTAGGGTTAATATACAGTGTGTCCCAAAATTCTCCATACAACTTTAAAAACTTATTACAGAAAAAATAATAGGCCTACAGCAAAAATAATTACAACAATACATAGAGTACCTAATAAAGTTTTGTAAATCATTCCCGCAGCTTTGGATTGGCCCCATAGCATGGCCTCCCCGGTCTCCTGACATCATTCCACTGAACTTTATTTTGGGGTTATATAAAAGATGTAGTGTACCAAACGAAAGTGAACAGTCTCGTGGAATTGAAACAAAAGATCCAAACAGCTGTAACTACTGTTGATGTTGGCATGCTGAAATGTCCATCGATAGAATTGGAAGATCGACTTGATATTCTTTGTGCTATGAAAGGATCTCATGTAGATGTACACTAAGGTAGTAGAAAAAAACTTTTTAAGTTACTCTAAGTACTGTTCTAATTATTTCTGACTATAAACCTATTATTTCTTCTGTAACAAATTTTTAAACTTGTATGGAGACTTTTGGGACACCCTGTACTTCTATATAATTTGCTAATGATCCAACAATAATAATCATATTAATCCTCCAAAATCAAACTTAATATCACCAAGCTTAGTGGCTTTTGATGAAATATCACCAAACTTAGGGTCAAATTTCCAAAATCCAGCTTGATAAAATCTGCAACAATTGGCAAAAGACTGGCAAACCCTAATGCTATCCATTCACTGCCCTTTCATTGCAAGTAACATTAAGCTTTAATTTAAAAAATATATTTAAATATATAAAATCATTTAAAATTTACCTTTCTTTTCACTTCTTCAAACAATGTCAATAGACTTTCTTTAGCTGATAAAATTGGATTACTGGCAGATAGACTTCTAATATAATAATACACTGCATCAAGTTTACGGCGCTATAACAAATCATAATATATTAGTTTTTACTAGACATTTTTTAACACAGGAAACATAAATTAGACACTATCATTAACTACTGTAGAAACATTAAGCACAGATACTTACAGTACTCACTGACACAAGAGCCAACTGATAATATGGACGTCCATTTTTAGGAAGGATCTGTGATGCTTTTTGATAATAACTAAATGGAAAGAAATGTATATTATTCTTGATATCATTACTGGTTGTTTTTTTAATCTGACATTCTCTTTCACACAGCATAATTTTTTACTTATTAAAACTTTAAAATATTTAAAAGACAAACTATTAAATGCTACAAGGAAAATAAATTAATAATATTTGACAAATTTAAAGTATTATAAATAGCAACACAATTTTTTTTTTAAAGGAGGGAAGGAAACTATGAAGTTCAATTTTTTTATATTACAATAAAACTTACAAAGGCTAACAATCACTTCCGTAGATTACCTTATACAGTGCCTTGCAAAATTATAAGACACCTACGATTTTTTACAGTTTTAAATATTTATAATGTGCTAGTAACGAAATCTATTAAAATATAAAGTTATACCTTTAAAAAAGTATTTTTAACATTAAACATAGCAAGTTTAAGTGAATTTGCAAAATTTAAAGAAGAAAATTGAAATATTTAGTGTTGCAAAATTAAAGAACACTTTTAATATGTATGTCATTATTAGAATTAAATTTTATAGTTTTGTTGCATTTTCTAGAAAATACTAAGAGATAAAAGGCTTACATAAAAAGAAATTGGTAAAATTGAAGTTTCACGCAAGAGAAATGTTCAAATAAAAAGCATATCTGAAGAACTTAAAAAATCTGATCATGTAATTCAAAATTATCTAAAAGATAGCTTTCGAAACAAGATGAAAGAGCAATCTCTTGAAAAACATCAAATTCCACAAATTGTCTCATGCAAATTAAAGGCTCATTAAAATTAGCTTTTAATGTAATGTCCACAAAACCACAATTTGCAGAAGCCATAAAAGAAATTCATTTATCACACATGAACAAAAGAATAAAGCAATTCGATTGCTAGAATGTCAAAGATAGTCGACTGTTAATCACTGGACAAAACATAGACAGCGACTAGAAATCGATAAGATAAATAACTCAAAAAACATACTTCCTAATAATATTTTTTTTTTCCCCCTCTAAACTCTGATTCTTGTTCTAGGTCATTTTTTTCAGATGAAAAAAAGTTCTATCTAGATGGTTCCGATGGATTCAATGGATATTGGCGAGACTTGAGAAAAGAAAGATTTTTTTTGGCGGTAACGTCATGATTTGGGCTGCTTTTTTCCTTCAGGAAAGTTTGATATCCAGTTTATATGCAATAGAATGAATAGTTCAGAGTACATAACAGTATTCCAAACTGCTCTGTTGCCATTTCTTTGAAGATTTTGCTGAAAGAAATTAATTTTACAACAAGATAATGCTTCTTCCCACAGAATTGCTAAAACAAAAAAGATTTTTCCAACAGAAAAAACTAATGTTTTTTGAGCAAATGTTTTTGCATATTTCTTGGAAAGCTTTCTTTTAAATCCTGAAGAATGTTTTTTGCCATAAGCATGTGGATCTTTTGCAACACCAAATATTTCAATTTTCTTTTTTAAATTTTGAAAATTTATTTAAATTTGCAACGTTTAATGTTAAAAATACTTTATTAAAGGTATAAATTTATATTTTAATACATTACGTTAGTAGCGTATTATAAATATTTAAAAACTGCAAAAAATTGTAGGTGTCCTATAATTTTGCAACGCACTGTGTAAGATAATGTTACAATTGGACAGCCCACCGAATTATCATTACTTTTAATCTCTTAAGAACTCTTACATCTTAAAATAGTGTTTTTAATGTTACCAATGGTAACTTTTCTTTAGAGGATTATTGTAAAAGCTTTAATGGGGAATAAAAATTTCCCAGACTCTGGAATTTCTCTAATCCTGATGAAATTTACCCTTAAAATAATAATAAATTGGTATTCAACCAAATTTTTTTTTCTTATATCTCCTCCTATTTTTCTTATATATTGCAGTACTTTGCATCATATAAGGAAAATAAACAAAAATATTTCAAATGCAAGAGTGAATGTTATGATTCTTGAAATTACTAGCTACTCGGTGAATTCAAGATTCATTAACCTCTCATGTACCATGATGTGCATGCAAACGTCAAAATTCTCATGACCCAAAATCATGACATAAATGCGTACTTCATTATTCTATTTTAGTATATTCACTGTAATTGTTGCTAGCTTATTACACTTTATGTGAAAATTGTGGATTAGTAACGTGAGCTGTATCATATGTTTATGTATCTGTTCTCTTTAACCCATTTAATGGTGATAGTTGTTGATTGAAATCACAAGGAATTTACTGATCTTGAGTATGCAAGAGGTTAATAAAAACCTTTAATCCTTTCAAATTATTCCAATTTTTTACTGCACATTCAAAAATGAAAATACAAAATAATAACAGCAATAACAAAAAAGATTAAGCAAGAACTGCTTTATCATTATTTAGAAAAGAAAAGGAAAGCAATAAAATAAAAGTGGAAAGAATATTAATACCTACTTTGTTTAAATTCGTTTCACACCAGATCAAAGGTATACAGAAATTATTTGAATTCAGAAAATTTTTGCAAACTGCAATGAGCAAAAATAATAAAATATAGCTTACCTTCTGGCTTTTCCATAGTTTGTTGTTTCACTGACTCTTTCTTTATACCTTGCAAGATCACCTAAATATACATATATTTTTTGTACACTAATAAGTACAACTTTAATTTTTTCAGGAACAACAGCCATATTTATAGTAGTATCTGATACCAGAAGCTTTTCTAGGATGAATCCAAACTTTTCTTCCAGTTGTGAAATTAAATTTTTAAAATAATGAGATCCCTAAATAAAAAAATAAATAAATAAATAAAAACATTTTTGAAAATTATGAATTTAAAAATAATAATATAAATTAACAAAATAAGATTACATGATTTTTAAGAAAATGGCACAATAAACAATGTTCTCACTTGTTTCTCCAAAGAATTCCCAAAAAACCTCATTTGGCATAGATTAACTCAAATTTTTAAAACTTCCTTTTTTCCAGCATAAGTAATTCATCATTGTTACAAAACTAATTTTGCAAATATTGATATTAATAATATACTAAATAATATACAGTAATTGATTTTATGAATGAATGACAAGAATATTCTATTGTGACATACTGAAATTTTTACAAATTTGTATACACTCTAGTTTAAAAAAGAATGGCTGTGATCTGGTGGTATCTCAGAAATGAATTACTGCCAAGGATTTCTCAAGGCCTTAATTTTCTAAAATTCAAAGACTCTTCGAGGTTTTTCAAGAACTGTGGGATCCCCAGTAAAGAATTTTAAAAAATATCAAAAAAAGATTTTTCTAAACTCTCACATGAAAAATTAAATCCAAAAGTTTTCCTTTAATGCATTCATGATCAGTAGAAGTCTCTTCAAGTTGTTTTCGATACAATTCTATTATTTGGTGAAATGCAGTTCTCCATAAACTCTGCTCAGGATTTCGCTCAGCACAGTATGTTGGATCAGCTAGTATGATGTCTGCATAGCAAAACTGTAAACGGGATCTATGAAAAAACAAAACACTAGTTACAATTTTACAGGAAAATTACAAACAAAATAGAAATCATAAACTTAGCAGCTTCTATTCGTAGCTCTTGAAAAACACTATATGTCCTATACACGCCAAATTCATTACCAGTTGTATAAAGGTAGTCAGTAATATATATACGAAATTTGAGGTCAATCGAATGCCCCTTTTAGTAGCTATCATGTTTCATCATGCTCATTCCCATACACACACAAACACATACATACATACACTACCATAAAAACAGCATAAAGGAATTCAGAATAACTCAAAACATGTAAATACATAAAAATCTTATAGTCAAATTTTTTCATGATTACTAAACTTTCCTTAAAAGTACATGTTTGGGAAATAAAAATTATATTTCTGCCTGGTGGTCACACTAATATGGTCAGGGGATGTAGTATTAAAATTACACTTGGAGTTATTTTGGTAATTTTAAAACTGTGTGAACTTTCTTTGTATGTGTACTAGGGGCCAAGGCCCACAGGCTCACTACGCTCGCTTTTCGTATGAGGCATTCAGCCAATAATAAGGCTTATTTGTAAAAAAGACAGAATTTCAACAGACAAATCTGAAAGATTGGATCAGATAGAATGTTACTGAGCTATGCGTCGCTTGGTTCTTGCTTGTTCATTGGTACATAAAAATTTAAACTTCACACTACAGTAGACCCCTCCCCTTCATAACACAGAAGATATTTTGTTATGGGAATCCGTGTTGTACGGGTCCTGAGTTATACTCCACCAGGAGTGTGGACTCCGCTTATAATCGCTGGAAAAATTATCGGCACTCCTCAGAAACACAATGATATTTAATGTTGCCATTCAAAAGTTATATTAATTAGGAACTGAAGCATAATAGAATCAGAACATCTGTTTCAGCTGTATTTTTAATAATGTAAAACCTATTGGACACCTTGCGAATTTGCCACCCATGGCGATTTTTCATTATTTGGTGACTTGCGTACATGTAAAGTTAATAAAAGCTACGGAACAGATAGGATAGCTTGCCACCCATGGCGACTTTTCGTTATTTGGCGATTTACATAATCGTTTGCAGATTGGCATACTTAGCACTATGAATTATACCATCTCGTCGCACTAGCAAAAGTGTATCCAAAGTGTTCTATAACTGCTGTAATGGCATAGTTAATGCCGCCAAATATTTCTACTGGTAGAAAATAATACAGCTGGACCAAATCGGCTTTAAAATAATCTGCATTTTAATTATTTTTAATTTTCAAGATATTAGTTATTCTGTTTTGGAAAAACGAATAATTGCTAATTCTAAACTCCTGTTGTCTAAGTGAACTTACTGTTTGAAAATTGTCAACTTTGTGTAACACATTTTGAGTTACTTATTTCATATAGTTTTTATTTCGGAGTAAAATGGGCGTAATTCTAACTCATGTTTGTAAATTTCACGCAATTCTAGATACTTAGAAACGCTTTGTTGCAAAGGAATGAATGATTTTATGCCAAATCTGGCAACCATTCTGTTTATTTTTTCAGTTTTTTATTAATATCTTCTAAAATAATTCGATTTTCAAAATTTAAGTCAGCTTTGCAGGTTCCTCGGAATTTTTCGAATCTGTAGTCACCTTAGTCGAAACTCAAATCCCCACGGTTTAGGAGAAGATAGGCGAACAAGCTTTTGACAGCGGCGACGACAGCGGCCCTTACTTTTTTTTAAAATAGAGAGATTACCCTTGAACAATTTTCGATATCAGCCATTAAAGACAATCTTTTCATGTACCCCAGATTCAGAATTGCAACAGTGGCATACATAACAAAGATTTGAACAAATTATAAGTAAAATATAATTTTTCATAATTTATTATCTAAACTGCATAAACTTCTTTTAATACTGTATCATAAAAATGTTTTATGAAAAAATGCTTATTAAAACACTATCTCTCAAAAAGAACATATGGATATACATTTTTTTTTTTTTTCAAGTGCTCTTTTTTAACATCAGAGTTGTTTTCGTTTGGACTATAACTGAATGTTTATTACTAAACACAAAATATCATTAATATCTGGTAAATAACATTTTTACAGACTAAATTCAATTAGTTTCATATTAAATATACAGAACTTAGACAACAAATATAAAATATTTACAGACAATATAATCAACCAGTTTTACCTGCAATGATGTATTCCTGCTTCAGTATCACTATTAAACCCTTTAGACAATAATAAGGCCAATTCTCGTTCCATCAGAGCAATCTCTCTTAAGTTGCTTTCTACAATAGGTTTTAACCTGAAATAAAGTCAGGTTAATTTAAAATAGGACATAAGAATGAGACTCTTTTTCTCTTAGACACAGAGCAGTATTTTTCCAAGTATAAGTGATATGAAAAGAGGCACTGTACGAAAAATTTTTTGTTTTTTAATATTTATCACCATTGAATCACCTGGTAAAGAATATTATATGAAATAAAAATAATAATAAACAAAATTATATAGAATTGATAAAATTATTTTAATACGTAGTTCCACGAAAATAGTAGACAGTACACAACAGCATATAACACACACTCAGGGTTGGGCATTTTGCTAGCAAAAAGGTAAAAACCAGCAAAAATGGCAAAAACTTAAACGTGCATTCCTAAATGTAATGATGCAGTTGATTGTGAAAGAGAATCATAACAAGTGAAATGAAATGTTTTGTGGTAAAAAAGAAATAAACAACTGAAGGCAAATCTCTATCCAAAATTATTTTCCTACACCTGCCCTTCCACCCATCACCCACAAACCAGTTCCTAAATTGCCTGTCCATTCATGAGTCACAAACCAGTTTTCCACTTGATCTCCCCGGTGCTGCTATGCTGATTTTTAACTGTAGAAAATGTATGCAAGAAAATATTTAATAAAAGCTCTAGAAAATAGTTTAAAGCAATAGAAATAAATCTATCTGTAATTATTCTTAGATAAAAAATATATTGATACACAATAAATACTAAAACAAATAATTTAATTTTCACACACTCACACCACACTGCACAAGGATGTCAAATATTTGTTAAACGTACAATCTAGTCAAACCTGCTTCTTGAAAAAAATAAAAAATAAATAAATAAACGTCCATTAAAAAACAATTCTGAGATTCCAATTATTTGAGCACAATACATTGATATATTTACTTACTCTTATATTGTTTGCATTATGGATTTGATTATTGATACAACTTATTTTAAAACTAGAAGAGTTTATAAAATCTGTATATTTTACTATATTGTTAATTTTTTTTTTCAGCATAAAAAATGAGACTAACAATTTGACCTTTTAGCAATTAAAAATTTTTTTATGATAACTTTGTGGTACTTAGATGAGGACATTGTTTGATCATCCTGATGATGCATAGAAATGCTAATCTGTGATTGTTAATTTAAGATAAGTAAGTGAAGTGAAACATTTCAAAAATCTGTTTATGCCATTTTTGCCGGCAAAAACCTATTTTTACCAGGATGGTTTTTACTGCGGTTTTTTCCACCTCTGGTAAAAACTTGCCAACCCTGCACACACTCAAATACACTCATCCTTTTTAACAGATAGCAGCCAAATTACGGTAAGACATTAGATTAATTTTAGCTCAGAAGAAACAGAAAAATGTTTAAAAGTGTTCAAAAAAATTAAAAGCTCAGGTGAAAAGTAAATATTGCACTAACAAATTAATGGACAGTTACAAAAGAAAAACTTTAAAAATATATATGACTACAGAATTACAATTATAAGCACCTTCAGAATTTCATAGAAAACATAGAAATTTATAAATTCTTCACAATAACATCTAAATATTGTAAAAAAAAAAAAAAAAAAAAGCATACCTCTTCTTCCCTGCTTCAGGTGGTATAGAAGTCATCTCTGGGTAAGACATAGGTGGTCGGCAATAAACTTGATTAGGAACAGGAACTGGTGCTGGTATAACATCAGTTCTATTCAAGAAGTCTTCTGTTGCAAAATTTGTATCTATTTCAGACATTTTATACATAATAGGTGGCTGAGGAGGTGGAATGTAGCCTATGCTTTGCACAGAATGAGCCATAAATGAAGATGAATCAGGGTAATCTATATTACAGTACGGCATGTGAGGAGAGTGGGGAGCAGGTATGTTCACAACTTCTGGCTTTGAAGGATTGTTTGGGTCAAAAAGAGTTTTGTGGATGAAAATCTGAGGTTCTGGATGTATTTTAGGAATTAATAGAGGCGTTTCAGCAACTTCAGAAAAGTTCATCGATCTATCAAAATCTACAGGAAGCTTTAAAATACCACCAGATCCACCTCCATGTTTAGATGGATTTTGCTGGCTTTCTTGATTTTTCTTATTCTGTAACCTTGGGGGCAGATTTTCAGTTCTTTTCTTTCGGTCAGCTTTCGCTTTGCTCTCAAGTGCATTGTTTCTACTTTGAGAAGCAGTTTTATCTGTAGAACTCTGCATTTGATATTTTTCTTTACCATCACAACTCATTGAGGAATGCCTGTCATTAGATGCTGATAGATTATCTGATAAATCATTGTTTACAATATGAGATGATGGCAGGTTAATTTCTCTTGCACGAGTCTGGCTAGCTGAATGCGTTTTTGCATCACCAGAATTAGATCTAGACTTTTTTTTGTTTCTCCTATGCCGCTCTTTATGTTTTGTAGATGAATGATTATTTGTTTCATTTGCATTACTACTATGTAATTTATCTGGGGAGGATCTGGAATTTGACAAATCCGAATCATTTACATCACCACAGAATTCATTAGTGTTTTTTGAAGAAGTTGACTTGTTTCCAAGTTTAGAGTCTCTCTTGTTAGTTGAAGATTTTGTATCTACATCTGAATTAGGACTTTTTTTTCTAGTGGATTTAGCATTTGGACTATCTCTTGCAGCAGAGTCGCAACCATTTTTCGAATCTGGTTTTTTATTGTTTAACTGAGCAGCTATTTTTGGCTTTGGAGTATAAACTTGGATATCAGGTCGCCTATTTTTAACATTTTTTGAAGATTTTGGAGGAGCTTCATTAACATGATCACTATTACTTTTCTTTCCATCTGGTTCAATTAATGTATTTAACTGCTCTAAAATACAGTTATCTGGAGATTCAGATTTTGACAGTTTTTGGTCGTCACTTTTTTTGTTCTGTAACCCCATTCCAGGACGATATAGAGCCATCTCAGGTTTTCGAACTTCTCTTTTAGAAGTCTTCATAGTGTTTTGCGTGATTTAAAACCACTTGTCCTTTCTAGAAGGAGAAAAAAAATAGAGCATAAGCACAGAAACAAACAGATAAAGAAAAAATATAGCTCCTAAAAGAAGTAAATAAAATGGTAATAATAGTACAAAAAAGACTATGTAAAGCTACTTAATATTAATGGCAGGAGTTGATCCAAGAATTTTTTCCATGGTCCCATTTTTGTGAAAACTGCTTATTTTGGGGAATCTCAATACTTAATTTGTGAATTTCAACACTTGTTTTTGTGAATTTTTATTCCAATTTTTAATAAAAGTAACTTTTTTTGTTAAAATAATTGATAAAACAGATTGAAATGTAGGGTAAAATGTCAAGGGCCATTTTAAGAATCATTCCATGGTCACTTACGTTACATTTAGACAGCAGTTTTACTGTTTAAGATGTGATGTGATGATTATGTGACCTTCGGGGTTGAATATTATGATAATTGTAGTATAATCGATCAGATCTTTTATATCTACTAGGGTTTTATATTTTTAAGTACATATACACATACAGAAAAAAATTATATGTCATGGTCACTTACATTACGTTCACAGAAAAAGTTTCTGTTAAAACTTATTATTATATTTCTGTTCTGTTATTCAGGGAAGGTTTAAGATATGGTTGCTTTTTTTGCATAATGCAAAAAAAAAAAACTTGTCAAAACACTAACATGAAATGAATGAGTTTTTGCTTTTTTGCAAAAGCATTCAGAGAAAATTGAGAACGGAAATATAGAAGCGAAACAGGGATAAAAGTAAAAACTTCCTTTTGTGGAATGGTTGTGGGGATAATCTTTGATTTTCAACATTGAATTCAAATATATAACATGCGCACCTGTGATTTTCAAGACCACTGCAAAAATAATAGAGGAAAAGAAGGTCAGACACTCAAAGCCTGATTATCACATGGGCATGCGGGGCAATAGCCCAGGGCCCCAGAAAAATAAGGGCCCCCAAATCTCCTGATTTATTGTTATCATGATTTATTACATATTCATAAATATTGTAATAATAAATATTTTGCAACTAAATTTCCTTTGTAATATCTATAGCGTAATTTTTGACAATAAATGGACTTAGAGATTTATTTGCTGTTCTTCTAATTCAATGGTCTTTAAGACTCATGGATCAATAAACAACAAGTTAGAAGTTTTTGGAAATGTATGGTATGGCCATATATACAGTCGAACCTCGATTTAACGTCCTTTGATTTAACGAATTCCCTGATTTAATGAATGTTTTTTTCTGTCCAGACAAAAAGGGTGCTAAAATGCTCTGATTTAACGAATTTTTAGCATTGATTTAACTAACAACAATCGCTGAAATAAAATTCGCACATAAAACTAAAAATTTACGAAGGCAGCGATACATAAACAGTCACTTACAAATTACGCTGTGGATAACAAGGATCAAATGCCTGGATCGGAAGATGTTCCTAGTACTAGAAATGTTACAGAATATGTGTCTTGCGATGTACAGCTAAGTACCTGCGATAGTGAACAAAAAGAGACTGAAGATTCTGAAAGCAGATAAGAAACGGAAATTGAATTTAAAAAGGTGTAACTGGTTTATTTTGCCATACATTGAATTTAGTAATTAATCGCCAACTTTTTAGAGTAAAATCCTTAATATTGAAAAGAGAGAAAAAAAAAATCAAGAACTGTAAACAACAACAGCAAGAGAATGAATTGGATTAAGAAAATTAAGAAAAATATAGTTAGTAAACTAATACAGTTTTTTTTTTTTGTTGTTATTGTTTTTTTGCTCTGGTACTCTGAACTTATTTTGGCTATTTTTTTCTTTGCTCGCCAATAGTGTGTTATTTTTGTTTGGTATTTTCCAGTAGAAAATGTTGAAATTTAGTTTAAAAAAAAAAAAAAAAAAAAAAAAAAAAAAAAAAAAAATTAATTATAAGAATTTGATTTTATTATATAGTTCCTCACTGTTGCTTCCATGATTATGTGTTATTGATCAATTTAATAAGATAGTTCTAGGGCTATAAATGAATCAAAAAGAAGCAAAACTTGCCAAGGGCAATAATAATGGAATTACGTAGTCTTGATATTCTTAAGATGTTGGTTTTTTTGTGATTGTAACCTACTTATACAAAAATGCATGTGAAGCGTACTCTACACCTTGCAAAATATTGTTACAATAGATAAAAGCTGCTGTGAACCAATAGTATTTAAATATATGTAAAATACAAATAAAATATATAAAGGTAATAAAAAGATCATAGAGCATGAAATGGCTGGGGAAAAATTACACACACGTGCAAAAACAAACAATTAAAATAAAATAAAATGTTTAACCAAGGAGGCAACAGTGTTTTTTGGACAGAAATAAATTATTACGCAACACATTGAAAGATAAACTGTAAACTGTATAAAGGTAATGGAAATGTAAACAAATGCAGTATAAATTGGGTAACGATTACAATACATAGAAAAAAAAAACAGCCACCGCAGTTAAGTTCCTGAGGAAGTCTCCACTATTTTTCTTATATCAGGAATTGAGACATCAAATTGTTATTGTTATTATTCATTTATTTATTTTTTTAATGTTGACCTCCTACGATTCCTCCTTCGTTCATTTTCACTATTGTTTTCTTATCAAATATATTTACTAAGTGACCTTTTTGTATTTATTTTTTACTATTGATTCTCATCTTTATTTTGGACTTACTACTACTATACAAAGGACTTTTAAAAAATTTCTCACTCACTTGCAAAATGGGAAGAAAGAAAAAGTACTTAGCAGTTGAAAAAGGAGTTGCAGGTGATTTGGAATTATCGAATCCTCTGTCTAGATATGATTCTCCAGACTCGGAGACAAGCTCCTCATCTAAAGTATCACCTCGAAACAGAAAAATAAAAACATTAAAAGACTCAATCAAAAGCCAAAAAGACACAGACTTGTTGAAAGAACATGACGTCTCACAACTTGAAACAGAGGTATTGCATCTAGACACACTACCATCAGTACTCAAAACGTCATTGCTACAAAAGGAAAGCCAAAATGTTAATGAATCACCATTAAGAATTGAAGTAGTTGAGCAACAATTACAAACAATAGAAAAAGAAAAAACAAATAAGCAAATAAAAGATTTTCCTCCACTTCCATCAAGAGATAGAAATACCACGAATACAACTATAAATCATCAACAAATTTGCAAATCATCAGCAGAAGACTTAGCAAAATATATGGATTTAGTTGAAGAAATAACACAAATGATTTCGAAAACAGAATTGCCAGCAGAATTGAATTCAAAACTGCTTTATAGTGTTTATGAACTGAGAAACAAATTATTACTCCAAGAGTCAGAAATAACAGCACTAAAAATGCAAGTACAAACTCTATCAGCAGTCAATCACTCATTAGCTGTAGAAAAGCAGAAGCCGGAAGATATTGGAATAATACAAAAATTGTTCGTAGAAACGTTATGCACTCCGGCAGAAGATCCAGAAATGATCATGTTAAATCCCACCGAAACAACAAAAACATCAGAAGATATAAGAATAAAATTGAATACACTGGATTCAATCAAAAAGGACATTGTTGAGGTCAAAAACACAAGACAGGGATGCTTACTTATCAAAGGAGAAAATAACAACGCAACAAGATCAATACTTCAAGAATTAAAAAACAATGAAGAACTGATAAAAATATCCAATATATCATTAAAAGGTCCAATAATGCAAAAGTTAATGTTGTTCAATGCTCCACTCGAATCAACAATAGAAGACATAAAAGAAGCAATTATTCGCCAATACAAAATAAACAAGGACTACATAGAAATAGTAAAATGCATCCCAGGAAAAAAGAACAATAAACATTTCATCATAAACGTACCAAGATCGTCGACAACAAAGATATTACAAAGAAAAGTTAATACCTGTATTGTCAACTTCAGAACTTGTAATTTGAAAAAATATATAGAAATTCAACGGTGCTTCCACTGTCAAGCATTTGGACATGTTGCCAAAAATTGCCGCGAGAAGGACAAAATATGTGGTAAATGCTGAGAGTCATATCCTGGACTGAATTGTCCTTCGGACACCTTTAAATGTATAAACTGCGTACAAGACAATATTAACAAGAAGACGAACTATGATTGCAGTCATCCTGCCTATAGTAGACAATGTCCGATATTTAAAATTCACTTCAGAAGGGCTCAAGAGTCTCCAAGAAGCAGACACTTATAAACTTTATAATAACTCAAATATTTAAGATTCAAATTCTATAAGTTATGTGACTATTTTAAATCATTAAGCATTAGTATTAAGTATAGTTAAAATATTATTTTAAATCTAATCTAAAACAAATATCATGATAAAATTAGCTCAACTTAACATTCAAAATAACAAGTCACAAACTGCACACGCAATTCATTATCTTATTGAAAATCATTATGACGTAGGTCTCCTGCAGGATGCATATATTTTTAACGATAGATTATTCGAGTTACCACTTTCAGCTCCATTATACTCATCACTACGAAAATCAGCACACATAATAATATTAAATAATAATATCATACACTCCCTATCACTTAAAGCAAGTAATACAGTAATAGTCAATATAACAATAAATGAGGAAATATTATCATTAGGTAGCATTCATAGCCCACCCTTCTCATCATTCACAGACGATCTTTACGAATGGGAAGTACTTCCCAGAGTAAGCAAAAAATTAATAATAGGAGGCGACTTCAATGCACACAGCCCCTTATGGGGAAATTCACGGGAAAATGATAGAGGTAGACAACTACTAAAACAAATAGCAATCCATAAACTAATAGTTCTCAATAATCCAAACAGTTTGCCTACTTACGAACACACAATTAGCCAAGGTTGGCCTGACGTCTCACTAGCATCGTTCCCAATTTTCGATGATATTTTCTTATGGGAGGAATCAAGAGATCTTCAATTTGCAGATCATAGACTAATAACAATAACTTTGCAAAAATCTATACCACAATTACTTATATAAATGCTTTCAAAATTTAAAAAAAAAAAAACTTTCTTTCTAAAGCACATTTTTGAATATTAGTTGTATTTATTTATGTTTAAATTTTTCAAAATTACTTTTAAAGTTTATCATTCTCAAGCCTATTGTTTACTTTTAGATATTTATTTACTTTTTTTTAACTTTCAAAATTGAAAAAAAAAAAGAACGTGTTAAATATATGTATCTATGGTCAAATGTTACTAAGAACAATATTGTGAGCAATTGTAAACCATTGTAAACTAGCTGCTTTTATATTGTATAACACTGATGTATTTTACCAATTGTAATCCAAAAATTGTGCTGTAAAAAAATAAAATAAAAATGAGGGAAACCGCTGCTTGCTGGACCTGAGCCTAGAGCTAGGGTTCAGCAGGACAGTAGGACACTTCAGGAACTAAAACAGGCTTTAAACCAAATAGGTAGGCCGTTCCTGAAGGTAGAATCCTATAGTATCCAAGAAGCAGTTTGCAGCTTGAATATTTAAAAAAAAAAATTTTTTTTTGTCTCACAAGGT
This sequence comes from Cheiracanthium punctorium, assembly GCA_038373885.1. Classification (NCBI taxonomy): domain Eukaryota; kingdom Metazoa; phylum Arthropoda; class Arachnida; order Araneae; family Cheiracanthiidae; genus Cheiracanthium; species Cheiracanthium punctorium. The sequence goes on from JAWZYV010018664.1 coordinate 1,184,574, forward strand.
TGATGATGTTGTTCTTGCAAAGTTAGAAAATATCGACAAAGAACTTTGAAAAGCCAAAACAAAGCTTAAGTTTTAAGAGCAAGTAACATTAAAGAATTTAGGTAATTTTAAAGTTGATCTCCTAACGTATAACTTATAATTTTTAAGCTCGTACTAAACAATAATCATTCTTTTTTTCATATCTATATTTAACGGTATTTTGCATTGATATTTTTATATCATACTCTAAAAAAATTGATATTCGATTTAACGAACGGGTTTGTGGGTCCCAATCAATTTGTTAAATCAAGGTTCGACTGTATATGCTTATTACAAAATATCCATTAGTTAACATCTTTTATTTCATGATGAAGGAAAGAAAATTTCGACCTTTTTGGTGTATGAAGAAATTTTTTTGGAGTGAGGAACTTTGCTCCCATGCCTCGTAATTGCCATTCCTTTGATTATCGCATCTAATAATACAAATGGGCTAAAAAAATATTAAAATCACTAAATAAGTATAAATAAATAGATTACTTTTAATTCAATTTTAGTATTCTTTTAAAATGTTTTATTTTTATGTCGGGAAACTGCAACAGCAAACAGAAATAAGTTAAAATTCTTGAGATGGTATAGGGGCCCCAAAATAACCTCTTGCCCCAGGGCCCCGTCCACCTATGATCAGGCTCTGCAAACACTATCTCACAGAGGGAACAACCGAATTATCTTTTTAGCACTTTGCTCAAGCAAAAGCTTTTTTCCTATTTTAGCTTTTTAACTACAGAATTTCTGAGATCAGCTTAAATCCTGTATTGAGGTTTAAAATTCACAACTTTTAAATATGATGGACAATTATTCAGAGAATTAAAAAACATTTTTATTTATTTAATGAGATTTCAATACAGTCAGCAAAATAATTAGTATTTAGTCACTTAGATTACTAGTCAAAATTAATTTTAAATATGCACGTTAAATTTAAGTAATGTTCACGGCAACACTGTAAAATTTACAGTATTGCCAAATAACTTCAGGTGGTATACAAATAAGTCTATATATTAAAAAAATTCTAAATAAATTTTGAAAATTTTATTTTTTTGTCCCCCTTAGCAAGGGGGGGAATGACCCTTAATCGATTGTAATTTTATGAAGAGGCCCTATTAATAGATAGTAATTTTGTAAAGGGGTCATTCTAATAGATTGTATTTTTGTGAAGGGGCTGTTTTAATTGATTATAATTTAGTGAAGGGGCCACAAAACGGACCCAATTTTCATCTGCATCAACTCCTGAATGGCTTCAAAAGTCTACAGATAAAATTATCTAAAATATTCAGTAAGATAAAACTACAAAATTATTTGCTCCTTGCAAACACAAGGGGAGAACAATTAATAACTACACTGCTGGCCACCCAAATTGCAACACCAAGAAAAACAAGAGATATCACAACAAAATTTATTGTGTAGATAACATGTTGACCAAGTAACAAATGATTAAATTTACAGCATTCTATGAAGCGTGGTTCCTGCCAAAATCAGTACCCAGAGTAGCCGCCGTTGTTGGAGATCACAGCTGCCACACGCCTCGGCATTGATTCAAAGAGACTTTGAATGTGTTCTTGGGGTACAGCAGACCAAGCAGCTTCCACACGTTGCCAAAGTTGATCTGGTGTGACAGCTGGGGATGAACTCTGGGTCAGTCGTTGAGCAACCATGGACCACATGTTTTCTATCGGCGAAAGATCCGGAGAGCGCGCCGGCCAGGGAAGCAATTCAATCTGGTGATTGACGAAGAACCCTTGGACAATGCGTGCCACGTGTGGCCGTGCATTATCCTGCTGAAATATGGCTGTTGGCAAGCCCTGAAGGTAAGAAAGGACAACTGGCTCCAACACCTCGGAGATGTAGCGCTGGCTGGTTAAAGTACCGGCAATGCGTACTAGAGGAGTGCGAGAGAGATATCCGATACCGCCCCATACCATAATACCCGGTGCAGGACCAGTGTGACGGTGCATAATGCAGCTGTTCAGCATCCTCTCTCCACGGTGTCTCCAGACTCGAATCCGACCGTCGTGGTGTTGCATACAGAAGCGTGACTCGTCAGTAAAGAGAATTTCATTCCATTCTGTCGTCCACATCCTTCTTTCATCGCACCATTGGCGGCGGAGACGTCTGTGGTTCCGCGTCAGAGGTAGACAAAGCAACGGACGTCTTGCGGACAGACCATTCTGCTGTAAACGACGTCGAATGGTACGCGCAGACACTGGATGATGCGTTACAGACTGAATCTGCTGTGATATGGTTCGTGATGTGACTGAGCGGTCCGTCACTGCCATGCGTACAATCTGCCTGTCATCACGTGACGTGGTGCACTGAGGTCGATGCGGTCGATCACGTCTGTCCGTCGTACCCTCCTGCACCCAACGATCACATATCCGCATCACAGTTGTTTGGTTTCGTCCAATACGACGACCGATTTCCCTGAAAGATAACCCACAATCTCGGTATGCCACTATCCTTCCTCTGTCAAACTCGGATACTTGATCAAAAGATGATCGTTGTTTCCTACGAGGCATAATTTATCGTTTTTTTTTAAAAAAAAGCAAGAAAAACACAATTGCTGTACTTGAAACCGTCGAAATCTCCAAGCCTTAAATAGCGCTTTGACGTGGCGCCACAGGCGCGCTTGATGTGCGTCTGCGCTGAAATTCTAATCATTTGCATATCTCACCTCAGCTAATGCATGTTGTAAATTTCATATTATTTGCATGCTTCCTTCAGGGTGTTGCATTTACAATGGCCAGCAGTGTATTATGCATGAGAAAGTATTTAGTACTATATATATATATGCAGGGCCCGCACTAGGAATTTCAAATTGTTAGCCAGTAAATTAGCCAAATTTCAAAAGTCTTAGCCAATAGACCAGTCTTAGCTTTTTTTTTTTTTTTTTTTTTTTTCGTTTCTTACGGAATTTTTAACAATCTTTCGCTGAAATTTTGAGGATCGAGGTGATTTTTTTTTTTTTTTTTTTTTTTTTCCAGTGGGAAAAATTGCTTGCAGTACTTTTGCCAAAATGGAGTTTATTTTGCCAAATTTACGATTTTATCGCATTTGGCGAGGTGGCGAATGCTTAGTGCGGGCCCTGTATGTGGGTCATTTCCATGGTGACTGATGTTACAATTTGACTACATTTGTAACCTTTTAAATTCACCAGTGACTTGAAATGTATGTATTTATTTGTTTAAATTGATCGAGTATCATAAATAAGTACAATACTGTCATCCATTTTCAATACAAGAAATATTTTTCTTTTTAATTGAGGGAAATCAAAAAATGTGACTGATGTTACACAGAAGAGACATTGAGAAAAATGAATTTAACATAAATTCAAATCCTCTTTGAACTAATAGTATGAGAAGTAAAATAATTTTTTTCTAGTTTAGATTTCAATCTTTATGAAAACATTTTCTTTCATTTAAAAAATTTTTTTAAATTTTAATGTAGGAAATATTTTATTCCTGTGACTGATGTTACATTGACATGAACTAGTTATAATTATAGATTATTTTTTCTTTAAAACAAAACTACCAAATTTACTTTTTGAAATTATATTAATCTAGTTTAATCATAATAAATAATTCATAGTAATGCTTATTGTACATTAATAAAATTTAAAAAATAATGTTAGTGTATTTCACTAAAGAGTGATTCCATGGAACTGACACCAGTGAAAAAAAAAAAAAAAAAATTCTTATAAAGAATAATAGTTTTTTCCCCTATAAAGTAAAAATTTGTGCATGTCTATAAGATAATGCTAAAATGTTGGCAAAACATTTTTACATATATTTTTGTCTTTAGAGGTGCAGAAAGTTCATCTTATTTTCCAAAAGAAATCAATGGGTATGTATAAAATCTTATTTTTTATTGAAATTTCTTTCATTAATGAGAAGATTAGACAAGCGCAGAAACCTTTAACTGCAATATTTGCCTTGAGAACAATTTTTATAAATTAGCCCTAACATTAATGTAACACCACTCCTAATAACATAAAAAGTTGTATTCTCTTCCTTTATGTAAAGATCTTTAATAATCTTTTATTAGTCTCTTACATATTTAATATTAGTTCCATTTGTGAATTTTAAACTTATAAAAAATGTGCATTATAAAATATGTGTAACATTAGGTATATTTCTGTTTTTCAATTAGAAAGCTACTAAAAAATGTATGGAAAATGGCTTTGACTTATGCAGAAAAGGTGATGAGATAAATTAAAAAATGAAAGAAAATATGAAGATCATAAAAACAAAGCAAAAGCAATAAGAGCCAAAGTAAAAGAAGAAATGACCCTGCTAAATTACCTCAATCAATTCAGAAGATAAAAAGATTAATTTATCTTGAAATTAGAGAAAATGTTTGAAAAAGAGTATTCTGAATGAGGTAATTTAGTGAGGTAATTTAGCTAGGTCATTCACTTTTTATTTTGACTCTTTATTACTTCTGCTTTGTTGTTCTTTTATAATCTTTATATTTCCCTTCATTCTTTAATTTATCTCTCCTCCTTTTCTGGTTTTCTGCAGTAGTCAATGCCATTTTCCCAATATTTTTATGTAGGTATCAAATTAAAAAACAGAAATGTGACTGATGTTACATATTTTTATAAGTTTAAAATTCATAAATTGAACTAATATTAAATATTCAAAAGACTAATATTAAAGATGTCTTCATAAAGGAAGAGAAAATTGACTAGTCCCAAAATATGACTTTTCATATTTTGGGACTAATTTTATTTAAGCAAGAAAACTTTTATAGAATTTTGTGGCTGATATTATATTGATATTAGGCCTAATTTACACAAATTGTTGTAAGATAAATATGGCAGTTAAAGGTTTCTGCATTGGTCTAATCTTTTCATATATAAACTAAATTTCAATTTAAAAAAATAAGATTTGATTCATATATGTTGATTTCTTTTAAAAAACAAGATGAACATCCTACACCTCTTTAGACAAGGACTCGTGTAAAAACAGTAATGTTGCCAAACATTGTGTATAAAACTTTTAAAAAGGTGCTGTTAACTTTTTTAGCATCATTTTATAGAAATTCACATATTTTTACTTCATAGTAGACTTAAGTATTATTTTTCTTATAAGATTTTTTTTTCTTTTTGCCATTGGTGTCCCTAGTTTCATGGAATCACCCATATACAATTTATTTTATTTTAAACAAGAGGAGTAGGTGGAACAAATTGCAATAACAATTAAATCAGTCTTCATCAAATGGTAAAAAAAAAAAAAAAAAGTTTGACAATAAATCAATATCTATTTTACTTCCACTAAGATGTTATAGCAGCTACCAAAATTCAATCACAGAGATATATCACAAAGAGAGTGGTGCTGAAATTCCATCAAATTATTTTTTTTTAATATCTTAAATCATGTGAGTGTTACTGCAATTATTTATTTTCAAATTTACTTTTGATGAGCTTGGTGAAATGATAGAAGGGTACTTGCTTGTTATAGCAGCCATCAAACTCACATGGATTTGGATTAGGACTATGCACCACAGATGTGATCCATGCATAGTCCTAATCCAAATCAATGTGAGTTTGATGGCTGCTATAACAAATAAGTACCCTTCCATCTTATTTTGTACACCAACATTTTTATACTTTTACAAAAATTTTTAGATACACAGTAGGCTCTGAAATCTGCACACTTTGAGACTAAGGGTTTTGCATATTAAAGATTATTGTTTTGTTTACTTATTCCTTTACTTTAATTGTTAATATAATACTGATCATTAATTAATTAAAAATTTATTTAAATACATTAAAACAAAATTATCCGATTTAATTTTATAACTTTTCTAATTTTGCAAGCATGGAATTAATTACTGTTTGTTTTGGGGCTTCTGATTTGAGTTTAAATATTTTATCTTGAAGTTTATTAATTGTCTTTATTCCTGTTGTGATACCAATGAATTATTTTTGAAAGAAATATAAATATTTAACTTCTTAAGATAAACCTTCCTCAAGATTTTTTTTTTATTTCTTCATTTAATTCAATGTCAGAGTTAACATCTAATGCTCATAAACACCATTAACTTCAACTGGCAGTTCAAGAAACAGTTCAATAACTCCAGGTCGGAAAACTCGACAGGTCAATCCAAAATTCATATTCACCATTAACGGGGGGGGGGGGGGGGGGGGAGAGAGAGAGAGAAAGTTACTGAACCTGTAATAACTCAACTTACCTGTAGGTTGAAACGGGACTCAATTTAAATCGAAAAGTTCATTGGTCAAGAATCCACAAAGCACTGGGAGTTCGCATCATGTGGTAGTTGCTTATTTTGTGTCTCTCCAAGTGACCCCCACAATCGCTCTGCTTTCCTCCTCCCCTCCCTCATATCTCCAAGGTTTAGATGCAGATGAAAATTGGGTCCGTTTTGTGGCCCCTTCACAAAATTACAATCAATTAAAACAGTCCCTTCACACAAATGCAATCAATTAAAACAGCCCCTTCACAAAAATACAATCAATTAAAATGGTCCTTCATGAGCATTTTACCCTATATTTTAATTTGTTTTATCAATTATTTTAACAAAAAAAAAGTCACTTTTAATAAAAATTGGAATGAAAGTTCACAAAATAAGCGTTGAAATTCATAAAATTAAGTATTGAAATTCACAAAATAAGCGTTGAAATTCATAAAATTAAGTATTGAAATTCACAAAATTGGACCCGGGAAAAAATTCCTGGATGGACCCCTGACCTCCCTTCATGTCTTTTTGTTCAGAAAGAAGGGAAGAGCCAGTTCTTGAAAAGGATGGAAGGAGGAAGCTAATTTTTCAGGGAAAGTCTTAATTGAGAACACTTGATTGTTTTAAAACCTAGCTCTGCAGCAAGGTTGAGTTTCTCGACTTGAACTTAGATATTATGCTAGGTTGGCCTCAACCCAGTCATTGGTGATACCATTGGAGTGTTAAACCGAGAGATTGCTGTAAACCAGTAGTCAAGGGAGACTGTGAATATAGGTGTAATACTTGGATATTTACAAATACTTGAGATTATTTCTTCATCAGCTTATGTAAGTTACAGAAATTTCACCCTAAGCAATAAGGTATAGTATTAAAGGCATCTTTAACAAACTTGCCAACCATGATTTAACATGCTTTCCATTTTTTACTGTTCAGGCTTTGTTTAGAAGGGTTAAAATGGTAATTTTAAACAGAAATAGAAATATACATAAAATATGAAAACTACTAAAAGAACTAGTTAGGCAAGTTGGAGTGTATAGGCTGATTAATTTTATTTTTCACCAAATATGCGAAAAATTCCAGAGCTGGGATTCGAACCCAGGACTGCCGCATAACGTGCGGGTGCTCTACCACTGAGCTACTCTGGGATGATTCCCAGATGAAATTTCTCGCATTAGAACCGTTGGCATTTATCATCTTCCTCTGCAAATCACAGATAGAACAGATGAAACAATTAATTGTCGCGAATTAATTTCAATTTTTGTAGCAGATTGGCACATCGTCCTTGATTTGGTGAAACTGGAGCAGCTGGCACATACCTGCAAAGCCACACATCTATTTTACAGTTTTCATAAAAGTATTCACACAATTTTCAGTCAGAGTTTACTTCCTACTGTATATCTTCACCTTCATTTTACATTTAAGTCTTCAATGCTTTTTTTTTTTTTTTTTTTTTTTTTTTTTTGGAAGGCAAAGGGCTATCTGCTAAAAGGGGGGAATGCGTTGGGCATCCCCAATTTTTTATATTTCTTCCAAAGGAGACTAAAGAGATTGTTTCTAATACGTATGTTTAAATTTAGATAGTATAGCATAATACATTTTCTGCGGTAATACGTACTACAGTATTTTTCTTCTCCAGTAATACACTTTAAAAGTTACATTTTCTCTTAACATCGGATAATTCGGATTGCTTGAGAAATTTTGAGTTTGAATTAAAAAGCATCCACTAAATATCAACAACAAAATAGTAAGCTATATTTTTCATTTTCCTAAACAGAGGATTTGTCTTATACATAAAATAACAGTAATTAAACTGTGGCTATTCAAATAATTTCATAACAATTTGCTGGGGATTTGACTGCACATTTAGAAAAAGGTTGCTCACAGTAAAAGGTTAATCCTCTCCCCCCTTCCCATACAAACACCAACATCTTTTTGCTTTTCCGAACATTCACTGACAGTACAGCAAAAATGTACTGCTTGAACATATTTGAACCAGGGTCTTAAAAAAAATTACATCGTTATGCTACACATAGCTGAAAATTTCAGTTGAAAACAGTTAATACATTTAAGATTTTGCATAAGTAACGATCCATTAAAAACAGTGAAAACTTGTTAAAGTAATAATTATAAATTGTGTAATTAATGCTTTAACAATCTTAACATGAATGCTATCGCATCCTTGTTTTTTGGATGTTGAGTTAGTAAAACAGTTCATGTTCAGAGAGAAAAAAAAATATAGAGAGAGGCGAGTCAAAACTATTTAATAAAAAGTATAAAAATACGTGAATTTATACGAGTAAATTCGGCAAACAAAAATTATTTCCAAAAATATATCAACATTATGACCGACAAATATGAAGACATATTGATTTGATTTAAAAAATACTCTTACCTGATCACAAACACAGATTTGTTTACAAACACAAAGAAAGCGCATTAGACATTTATAAATACGATTAGTTTAGCTTAGTTTAAGCAAGTTCAACTTAAATCACGAATATTGTGAAGCAAACTTTTTGATTGGAAGCATCATCTTACCTTTTACTCGAAATAACACAAGTTTAACTTGTTAAACGCAAAGAAAACGACATTCGTACAATTATACAACTTTTCAGCTGCAAACAAAACTTATCGAAACAGCAAGACGCACGCACGTACTAAGCTATTATATCGGTGAAATAAAAATATTTTGATTTGATTGCTCAGAAGATTGTAGGATGTGTTTGATATTGCAGACCAACTTTAATTCCCCACAAACTCGTGGACCATTCTATGGGACTTGTGCATGTTAGAGCATGTGTTTCTACAGCTTTGACGTCATTTTCATTTATCGGATTGTATTATAAAACATGGTCAAATACCTGCAACGCCATCTACTTTTGGTTCATTTTCACAAAAAAATGACCAGCTCGTTCAGGATTTAGTCACGAGAAATGAAATTTCTCTTGTTTGTGCGCCGTCTGCTTAGCATTTAGTTTCGCATACACGCATTTATCTATAAAATTAGATGATTTTTGTAAATTTTATTTGCAGGTGTTGGGGTTTTAATAAAAATGGATACGAAGTAAGAATTTTAAAAGTATTATAAAGTGGTGGACATTAATGAAAATGTAACAATTAATTACTTGTGCTGAATCCATACTTGTGTAATTTTTTTTAAGATCATTTATTATGTTATTAGTAACTATTCACTAAAAATTATGTATTCAATAAGTTTTATTTTATTATTTTGCGTTAATCTTAATAATTTTTAACGCTATATTCTGAAAGTTCAGATGATCTTTAATTGTTGTGTTATCTTATCCCTATTTCTGTAGTTTTTTACACTTACTAACCCATTTGTGCCCAAATATTTTTGCGACTTTCTTCGGCTTTTGCTAATACCAGAAAAAATAGATAAATTTCTGATGTCAACTTCTTGAACAAGGGATGATTTCTTTTAAAATCATTATGTATAAAAATTGAAATGTCAACATCCTACTTCGGCATGTTAAAATATTTTGTGGCGTTGAGGTTCAATACTCGTGAATAAAGGTTAGGATAAACAAATAACGTTTTCGACTGATAGCAAAAATGCCGTCCCAAAAAAAGGTACACTAGGCATAAATAGATTGAGTAACATATTTATATGATTCCAAAACTGCGGGGTCTTGGAGACTTTAACTGCAAGGCCTTTTTTTTTTTCTTGGTTATAATATTAGGAGAGAGTATGGAGGGGTGGGACATTTACAAAAATATTTCTTCCAAAATAATTTTCTACTTTGGAACTTTCAAAGTTGTAGAACTTTGAAAGTTTCAAAGTGACATCTTCAAACATTTTAACATTTTCAAAACCTAAATTTGTTAGTAATTATTAAGATATTAGTTTTTTAGGAAAACTAAAATAGCAAGAATAATACCCTTCCCTCCTTTTATGTAAGGAAAAGATTGGCCATGCGTCTTAAGTTACAGTTTGTGGAGAAATTTTGGTAATTTCCTATGAACCAGTTTGAACCTCACATAAACATGGTGGTAGTAGCTGGAGCTTGACAGTTGCCAAGCCCCAGCAACTATTGCCAACCATTTTGCATTATCAACAAAGCAAACTCAAATAATTTTAACAAACAAATTAAAATTGCACGTAAAATACACTAATAATAACAGATTCAAAAAACATCAAACTCACTACGAAATAACTCAAAAATCTTCAACTACCAGTCCATTTTTAATAAAAAAAATTGGCAAATTCAGCAATTCGCTGAACAGCTAATTTCTAATGAGCAAAATAGTGTACCATTTTTAACCTATAAAAACTCCTTGAATTCAGCAACTCGCTGTACAGCTATTCTAAAGTGGGCACGATGCAGTGGCCTGTTTTTAACCTAACAGGGATCAATGCAGATGAAATTTGGGTCTATTTTACATCCCCTTCACAAAATTATGATTGATCAAAATGGCCCTTTCACAAAATTATGATCGATTAAAATAGCCACTTCACAGAATTATAATCAATTAAAACGGCCCCTTCACAAAATTACAATTGATTAAAATGGCCCCCTCACAAAAATACAGTTGATTAAAACAACCTTTCATGGGTATTTTAGTGTGTATTTTAATTTGTTTTGTAAATTATTTTAAGAAAAAAACATTACTTTTACAAAAAATGGTATAAAAACTCACAAAAATGGGACCCTGAAAAAATTCCTGGATCGACCCCTGCCAAAAATAACCAGTGGATTTAGCAACCTAAATTAACTGCACAGCTAATCTCAAACCAGCATGATTAAAATAGCACTTTAACAAAAACACAAAAGGAACATTAATTTCACTACAAAAAACATGCAAAACCCTTAAACAGCTCAAATATTAAATAAAAGCACATACTTCATTTTTCTCATTTCATTCACTAACTAATTATTCTGGATCCAGAAACATCCATTACATTGTCTTCACTGTCTCTGTTGCTCACTGGAACTTTAATATTATCTCGTTCCTCCACCCCCCTCACCTTAATTGGCTTAGCGTACTGCTGTAACGCACTAGTTCGCCTCCCTTAACAACACTAACATGCTTTCTTTTATTTAATTTCATATTCAAACCACATTTACAATAAACATACATGCTTGCTAACTTGCTGTCGAACCAACTTTCATAAACCAATAAATAACACCTCACTTCTTGGAACTTCATAACATGAAAAAAAAATTCCAGCTGCAGACATTCTAACGGCAAAATTCCCTGAGGCAGGTAACTGCTGTGACATTATTATGATATCCCGGATTTTGATGACCTAAAAAATTCCTAATATTTCCCTAATAATTAAACAAAAGTTTCAACCTAAGCAAATCATCCCTTACTAAAAATACTTGTTGTATTAAAACATATTTATTTTAAGGAACTGGGATGTAACATATTAATATTTAAAATAAGTATGCTAAATTAATAAAAATATAAAGAAGAAAGAAAAAAATTATAAACTCAGATTATTGTGAACCTCTAGGGACGATTCAATTTCGTCCACTATATCTGAAGTTCACTAAAACTGAAGTTCTCCCATGGTGAACAGAGACACTGAATGTGAATTGGTACTAATGGCTTGTGTTCACTATAACCGAAAGTTCACTATATCCAGAGTTGGCTGTATTTACACCTGACTACTTATTAGTATCTAACTAAAATATATTAAAAGAAACTGAGATAAATTTTCAGTAAAATTTGAAAATGGTAAATGCTAAAGAAGAAAGGTAAAATATATTGACATCTAGAATTTTCTCTTTAAAATTTTATGAAATTAAAAAGGTCATAATTACATTGCATATTAAGTACTTTTTAATATTTTCAAATGTGAAAGAACATCTCTTGTCTGAAAGTAAATTTTTATATTTAGATAAGCTTCTTTCAACATCTATAGATGTGATAGGTGCATATTTGAAGAAAACTCATTTCTTCAATTGTGAAAACTTCACTTTTTATTCTTAGTTGTTTAAATAATTAATGTTAATTCACATAGGTTTTTTATTTTAACTGAAAATAGTTTGCAGAAGATATTGAAAGTTACTTTTAAAAAAATGAAAAATTATTAGAAAATTTTTACATTTCTTTTAAAAAATCACCCCAAAAAAAAAAAAAAAACATAAAATGCCAAAATATCAAAAAATAAACTTAAAAAACTTTTAAAATGCCCAAAAAGAGTATAAAAGCTAAAAAAATGCAAATGTCATTAAAATCCAGGCTATAGTTATTACCCTTCACAATGATGAGTCATCCTTCACTGGCCATTAATCGCCCAATGATTGTACCAAAGAAACCCACAAAGATAAACAAACAATAATCTACCAGATCCCAGAATAATTCCAAATTTTCAAAAATATCCTCAAAAAATGACAGAATATTATTTATGTGCCCCATATTTATTGCATATCATAAAATGTATTTATCTAACATTACTTTGAGAAGCCCAAATCAAATGAAAAATATGTCTGCATGACTAGTTCTACCAATCATCTCTGGTGGGTGTAATTTTGAAGTAATATCTTTATGAATGATGGAACAGACAGCTTCTTGTAAGAAGATAAAGTTTATTTTCCTTGTTAAGAGTATATTAATCTCTACGGTTTTAACTCTTTCTAACACAGCTTCATACTTAAGAATTTTTCACTTTGATTCTTCGTATTTTACCCCATTTCAGAGCTAAAATCTTAAACTGATTTGGCCTTCAGAAACCTGTTCTTCCACCCCACAACTCCCCTTTCACAGTTGTAGAGGGATTGGTTAGGGGGTTATCTGAATAATGAACATAAACTGCATTTTTGTTTGTTTGGGGTTGGGGAGGGCTTGACAACTTAGGCTTTGATATCCATAATGCAATCTTATTTTCTTTTTTTATGTACAAAATTGTTTGTGCGATAATTTCATTATTAGTATTTTTATGAATGGACCGTGCACTTGACGTTACTAGACTAACAGACAATTTTTTTTTTTCTTAAATTTATTTCTTGTTCTTAATCCTTCCTGCTGTGCTGCTAGTTATGTAAAATGTGTCAAGTTTCTAATGACCTTGATCAAATAAAATACAAATAATTAAGTATTAAGTTTTCTTTATTGTGTATAAGAGAGACATGATTTTAAAATTAACTTAAATTATACAAGCTATTTTATCAGAAAGTTTTAACACTGACTCTTTCTTTATGAGTTTGGTTGTTTGTGTATCATATGGTAGTATTTGTGTATGTAAGTTTCCATGTACATGTAATTCATATGCACTGGTGTAAGAAATTAGAGAATTTATAGACTTGGCCAATTATTTCTAGAACTATTCGACCGATTTTAATGAAATTTGATATGTACAATGTACATATCTGCAATGTACATATGTACAATGTACATGCATTATATCAATGTATTACATTGATATAATGCAAAAACAATAACAATTCAATAATTGTAATGCACATGCATGATCATGCATAACACATATTGGAGTCAGAAGGTATGAGACAGCAGTTGCAGAATAAACAAAAAAAATGGGATAGGTTAATATCTGTAAGAGGGAGTATGGTCCCCTCTTACAGATATACAGGTCTCGCAGTGTGCTTTCATACTTGTAATAAGGCAGTTATCATTTCCTGTGTCAATTGGTCCCATTCATTCAGCAACGCTGTTTTCATTCCGTGGATGGTTCATGGAGGGGGCTTGCGAGTTGCAATTGCCCTCCCCAGAATGTCCCAGGCATGCTCTATATGGTTAAGGTCTGGAGATCTGGCTGGCCAATCCATCCGGCGAATATCCTCACTCTCTAGAAATTCGTTGACCAGAAGAGCTCTATGTGGCCTCACGTTACTGTCCATTAAAATGAACTCGGGGCCAACTGCAACCCTGAAAAGGCGAACATGAGGCTCCAAGACCTCATCTCTATACTTCGCACCAGTCACAGTGCCTCTTTCAAAGGCATGGAGAGGTGTGCCGCCATCCACCATGATGCCTGTGCAGACAATTAAACCTCCTCAGCCATAATGGTCGATTTTACGGATATTGGAGGGTAGGTAGTGGGTCCCTGATTCTCTCCATATGAACGAATGGCGAGAATCTGTGTTTTGGCTGAACTGGGACTCAACAATGAAGAGAATGGGTGCTCATTGATCCATACTCCAATCTCTATGCTCTCTGCACTATGTTAAACAGATTCTTCTACTCATAGAAGTGTGCAGGACAGAAACAGCAGGTCTTCTTGCAAACAACCCTCTCTCATGAAGTCTTTTGGAAACAGTCACCCTTGATACATAGGTTCTAATGGCTGCATACAAGTAACAAGAGAGCCAAGAAGCTGCAGTACTCCTGTTACACCTCGCTGTAATGGACAAATATCAATCTTCTCTGGCCATCGTGCCTCTTGGACGACCTTGCCCAAGCTTTCTGTTGATGGATCCGGTATCCTGGAACTGTTTCCACATGACGCTGAGCTTTAAATTGAACTCTCTACAAATAATATGGACATGAAATTGGCCTGCTTCTAGCCTCCCCACAATTTGCCACCTCATTCCATCATCTAAACATTGGTGGTTACTCATTTTTACTGTTACAATTTTAAATTAACTGATTGCTACAAAATAACACCACATAATTAGTGCAGGTGTGCTAGTGAACGAAATGTGTCTTAACTTACATGCACTTATAAAGCCTTTTTCTCTACTGGCTCCACCTACACACACATATATGCTTATGTATTTGACGTACAAGATTTGCATATTTGTGTAGAAGCAGTGGTTTTACATTCAGTTCAGTTCTTTGCATGAAATTCAATAAAATATGCAAATTCTTTTAATTTATTTCACCTAGTTCATTCCACATCAAATCAAACAGTGCAGTTCACCACACCAACTTAGATTTTCCTCAGATTTTATAAACGATTTATAGGCTACAAATTTCAATTTTGTACATTCTACATTAATTAATCATTGAGAAATTAATTATGTGAATTTTTAAGTTTTCTGCAAGATACGCCATTTTTTTAATCTGAATTGCTTAACTAACTCCTTATCTGTTGAGATTACTGAAGGGAAAATTTGTTCCTAAAGGTAACTTTTTAAGCTGATTCTAAAAATGTTATCAAAATTTGCGTATCATATGTATCAAAATTGCATTTTCTAAAAAACTTCGTTTTTGTTTTTTTTTTTTTTTTTTTTTGGTCATGTTTGATCAAAAAAACATTTTAAAAATTTTTATATGTTAAGACAGTATACCACTTCATCCCAAAAAACTTTCATCTTGGCTTTCTGCTCAAGAGCTGAACAAAAAAAATTATTAAATTTTCAAGGGACTTTTCATATATTGGGTGTAGTAATAAGTTTTAAATTGTATGTCAAAGAAATAAATATGCAATTTAGAACTTGTAATAATACCTTTATTCGTCAAAGTAATCTGCATTATTTTTCAGCACTTTCTGATAATAATCAGATAGTGCACGCCAGTAGCGTAGAAGGATTCATCTTTTAATGTGATGAAATCATCAATGGATTTTCATACTTCATCCACTGTGGGGAAGTGTACAGAAGGCACAATATTGTTCATTGACTGAAACAGATGATAATCCAAAGGGGCTATGTCAAGGCTATATGCTGGGTGCTCCAAAACTTCCCTGCCAAACTTTACTAATGTGTCCTTAATCAGTTTTGCAACATGAGGCCTTACATTGTCAGGAGGGATATGAAGGGTGTACTGTACTGCAAACTATGTTAGCCCAGGGAAAATGTAGCTGCTGAACATTATAAGCAACTGCTTCCACTGAAGCAGGAAATCAATCGTAAACATCCATATACTGCAAATGTTTGCAGCCCGTCAATTTACTCCATAGCAATGCAAGGACTCATGTTGCAAAAACCAGTCAAGGACAGGTTAGTAAAGTTTGGGTGGGAAGTTTTGAAACATTGGCATATAGCCCTGACATAGCCCCTTTAGACTATCATCTACATCAGTCAATGAACAATGCCTTGTCTTCTGTACACTTTCCCACAGTGGACAAAGTACGAAAATCTATTGATGACTTCATCACATCAGAAGATGAATCTTATACTGCTGGTATCTGTGCACTACCTGACTGTTGGCTGTAGGTGCTGGAAAATAAGAGATTACTGTGACAAATAAAGGTATTATTATAAGCTCTAAAATGCATATTCATTTCTTTAACAAGCTCTTTAAAGCTTATTACTAGTAGACAAAATATATGAAAATGTAATTCTTTTGCTCAGCTCCTGAGCAGAAAGCCAAGATGAAAATTTTTTGGGATGTAATGGTATACCATCTTAACAACATATAAATATTTAAAACGTGTTTCTGATCAAACATGACAAAAAAAATTCATTGTGTTTTTTAGCAAATGCAGTGCTTGTGCATAAACTATAGAAGATATACAAATTTTGATAACATTTTTGGAATCAGTTTAAAAAGTTACCCCTAGAAACAAATTTTCACATCAGTAACTTCCACAGGTAAGGAGTTATTTAAGAAATTCATAGAAAAAAATGGTGTATCTTGCAAAAAACTTAAAAATGTGCATAGTTAATTTCTCGGTTAGAACCTTGAAAATTGGAGTTATCTCCTGTTCTATAAATCATTTACACAAAATTTGGGGGAAATCTGAAATGGTATGGTGAGCTTTACCCAATTTTATGTTTGATTTGACATGAAATGATCCAAATACAAGTAGTATAAATTTTGAAATGAATAACAAATATTTTAATATTCTCCTTTCTGCCCAATAAAACCTACCTGAGCTCTGGGCTGATTGTTTATGTATGAAATGGGGTGCCGACAACAAACTCTTAAATCATGGACCTGCTTTGTTGTTCAATCAAAAAATGCTTTTAGAGAACTTTGTTTGGAAAAAAAATTGAATTAAAAATAAAATCATATTCATAAAACTTTTAACATATTGATATTATGGATTTTCAATAAGAGGTTTTAAGTAGAAGAAGAGGGTAGAATACTTAAACATGTGTCAAAATGTACTGGGTGGTTCAAATTAGATGTTAAAGCGATTATCTTTTGAACTGTAAGTATTTGAAACATACTTTCAGTTAGAAAAGTTTGTCAAATAAAGAGTAGCTTTCAAATATAGCAATTTTTTTCTAGGGGCTGTATACACATTAAAATACAAAATTTAATTTTTATATGGCCCCCCCTCCTTACCTATCAATTATATTTGAGAAAATGTTGCTCGGTATCAAAGATTTAAAAAAACAAAATGTCCCATGTTTCTGGGTGGAATAGTTAGCGAAATATTGCAAGTTAAAATTTTAGCATTTGTCACCAAATACTAAGGAGACGTCTCAAAAATGAGAACAGTAAAATTACTTTTCAACTGACATCAATTTGTTAGTGATCATTTGACAACTACATTTGACTTCTGGAAATCCTATTTTAGCTTGAATTTTCCTATAATGCATCAGGGATCGTATGCTGAAGTCTGATAAAAGTGGGTCACAAAGGCCTATTATCTTAAGAAATATGGGGTTTTTGCATATACAAAATCCATTATTGTGCATATTTTTTGCATCACACTCAACAAAATTTGGTTAAATTACTCAAAAATTTGAGTAAACGCGATCCCTGAATGCATGTTTGGCAGTTTTTAGTGAAAGTTAACCTACACTAATACTTTTTCAGTATGTATTACACTGTGAAATTCCTTCTTTAGAAACATGTGAAGTAATTTGTAGATGACCCCATAAAAGACTAAATTAATGAGAATTTCATAACACAAACTATCAATTCTGGTAAAATTGTACCTGTTAATTTTGCATGTTTAAATGCAATTAACTACCATTTTTCAACAAAGAGATCATCTTTAAACTTTTATCTTAGTTGATCCCCTAAAATAGAGATTTTTTTGGCCTGAAACCCAACACCAACACAGCATTTAAAGTGGTGTGTCAGTTTTGACATTAAATATCTCTCTAACTGTTTTACTTACAGAAATTAGACTTTTTAAATTAATTTTCTTAGACGCAGGGCACCATTTTTCTAATTATAAAAGATAGGAAATGAGGGACTGTATAAAAATTAAATTTTGTATTTTAATATGTATACAGCCCATAATAGAAAAGTTGCCAAATCTGAAACTTACTTCTTATTTGGCATTTTTTTTTTCTAATTAAAAGTATGTTTTCTCACCCAGTACTTTGGGCTGAGATGAGGCATGGTCATCTTCAATTTACTGGTCTCTCCTTTATTTCCTTGTACAAGCAAATCCCTACATGTGTCATCAATGCTTGCTTATGTTGTGTCATTTACAGTGTCATCTGTTGAGTAAATCTCTAGTAAGTCTTGAAAAAGGTCACATGTTCTGTTTTAGCTGTTTTCTTAATATTATGAAAATCTAATGATATTTTAATATTCTGGTTCTTTGCTAAGTTTAATGAATTTTAAACGCTATAATAGTGAAGGTTGGTGTCCAATAAAGGAAGTTTTCTGATGAAATCTTCCAACAGAAAATTTTATTGCTACAAGAGAGAAGAAAGTAATTGTTGTGTTTGCATTAAAAGGGTTCCGTGCTTTTCAGTTGAATCTTGACTGGTATGTATCCAAAAGAAGAGGCTGAGAGAGCTTTAGTAAGCAATTTTATCAAATTTAAATGTAGATATTGTTTAATTAAAAAAATTTAAAAAATATTGAATAAAACCGAAGAAAATTAATTTGTTAATAAATAATGTTTTAATTAGCTATCAGTCATTGTGTAAAATTGTTCTTTCTTATTTTAGAATTGAATGGTTTGAAATTATTGAACCTTGCACTAAAGAGGAAATCTATGTTAATATGTTTACTGGTGAATGTGTTTGGAATCCTCCACCTGGAGCACTAGTGTAATTGTTTTTTACTTAAATTAAATAATTTACTTAGAAAATATTAGACCATTTTGTGTAACAAATGGCATCACCTCATAAACCAATCAGGGTCAGTGGTTTCTATTCTGTTTTCTTATTTTTTATATGTGTTCTAAATGCAGCTTCCTTGTGTTTGTGTTATTAAAATGTTTTATTGTGTCTAATTCTTTTTATTTACTAAATTTATGTTAAAACAGATAAAACTGGCATCGGTGGAAGCCAGCCCTTCACGTTCTTTTAGAATTTTGTTACAGAGGATTATGTTTCATACTTTCTGAACATGCAAAACATAACTCTCTTAGGAAATTCTAAAATATGAAGGGCTATCCTTCACATTCACCTTTTTATTTTAGCTGTTTCAGCATAAATTTACTGAATAAATAGAATTACTCACAATAAAATATTTGGCACTTAAGTATTATCCCAGTGGTCTGCCAAGATGAGCGATTTTTTGCCAAGATAAATGCTGGGCACATGAAATTATTGATAGTTTAGAATATGATTGGCAACAGTTTGAGAGCTCATTTGATGAAAAATTAGTTTGGCGGGAATGATCACCTAGATAATGCGTAAGTACCAAATATTTTAATAACACAAAACCAACAATGTTACATCTAGAACACTATAAAAAACGATCACGAAAACAGAATAGAAACCACTCATGTCAGCTCAGGTTAACCCCAATTGGTTTACAAGGTGAAGTCATTTATAATAATTTTAATTGCATTTCATAACCTATGTATTAGTAGTTAAATTAGATTATTCTGAGTAATCCATTTTTCATTTTGCTGCCAAAATCTTTCCTTTGATTCATTTTTAACTGCCAACCATTTTTGTGAATGTTTGTTTTTTTTCTTTCTTTCTTCCTGAACAGTACAATTTAATGCTAGTAAAGGAAAATTATTCATTCCAGTTATTGCCAATTTCTTGTAGATCAATGAATTAATATATAAGTATTTACCCAGAAAAGCAGGGTCATCTCTACAGAGAGTTTTTGTAGCTCAGTGGATGGTTGATTTTTGTGGGCCGGAAAATCGAAAGATGTCAGATCTAGTTACCATCAAGGTCATAAAGCCAACCCTGTCATGCTTAATACAATGACCAATTCATGTTTCCAGTAGTCTTTTCTTTCAGTGGGTGTGATGTCATGCTTTTCTTTCGCATTTTTCTTGAAAACTATGAATCACTTGGGACTCTTTTTATGTACTCCAAAAGAGGAATCTGGTTATGCAGAGTTTACTGTAATATACCGTTAATCCCCTCCTCAAGCGCAATGAAAAGTCGTAGGGGAAAAAGAAGTTTGATATCCAATAATGCGCACCCTGCACCCCCTCTAAATATGATGAAAAGTCGTAAAAAAAATTGGAGTGGAGAGCTTACTCTGAAATTAAAAGGAAAAGGAAAAATAGGTAATGTGTTAGGGAAGTATGTCAGTTGCCATTCATTACAAAATTTGTATTTTTATGTAAATTTAAAAAATATGGAAACATTATGTACAGTTAATGTTGAGTTTCACAAGCAGAACAGAGTTATTTGTGGGTAGCGCTGTCTTGGGATTTTTCAAAATTCAAAATTGTTTAAAAAAAAGGAAGTGGGCATTTAATCAGGAGGGGCAGATTAATGGCATATTACGATATGGAGTCTTGTTGGAACATCCTGTATATATGATCCAAAGGTAGACTCTCTCACTTCATTAGTTTTTTATCTATATATATGAGAATGTATGGTGAAAGAGACAGGAGAAGACTTTTCCTGTGATTATTAAAAAATTACTCGGTTACTCTCAGTCCTCATTCTAAACATTAAATGTACAATTAGATAAAAGTTTATAAATAAGCAGAAAAAATATAGGAACTATACTAATTTTTTAAAAAATTACTCAGTTACTCTCAGTCCTCATTCTAAACATTAAATGTACAATTAGATAAAAGTTTATAAATAAGCAGAAAAAATATAGGAACTATACTAATTTTTTAATGATTACTTACATAAATAATTGAATGAAAATGCTCAAAATTTAGCAAGGCAACAATTAAAAAAAATTAACAATTCATTTAGGCAGGTTTCATTGTACAGAAAACTGAAAATAACCATCAACAAACATTTCTAGCAGAAGCTAAAAATGTCTGGAGCAGACAAAAGGTTCATTCTGATATGTACATTTACAATGTCAGACAGAGTAAACTGCCTCTTTATCACAGCAAAGCCTTCAGCTATTCTGGTGTGCTGCTCTCATCAAGGGTCTTGCATTTCACCTATCTATACTCTCTCACCATTGTCATAACTATCTGGTTCTATATGAACACATTAAAGGAATATTTTTGCTGTATTCTGCTACTGGAATGATTGAAATGCATAATTTCAGTGTTAGGCTATGTGGAAATGTATATTTGTTAGACTTCACAGCTAGCATAGATATACCACTAATATATATATATATTATGCAGTTGCAAATTATACTGAAAACCATAGCATATACATATACAATACTGATAATTTTTTGTGTGTTGTTTTATTTTATTTTTTTATCAAAAACTCTCGAGCTCAGCATGTGTTCCAAAATATTCAAAAATACACAATTTCCCATAGGCCACTTGAATTTTTTATATTCTTTTTACATTTACAATTTTGCCTGCTAGCAGGATTTAAAAATACTTTTTGTGCATTCTTTTAATGATGAAGATTGGAAGTAAATATGTATTTTCATTGCAGAAAAAAATCAAATGACAATCTTTGGTGGGAAATTTTTGACCCCAAAACATCACGCTTCTATTATTATAATGCTTATAATCAGAAGACAGTTTGGCAGAAACCCCAAAATAGTGATGTGTTATCTTTGTCAAAACTTCAGGTAAAGCCAAGTTTCTTTTACATTTTGATTGCAAACATATTTTTAAAGGTTTAACTTAAATCTGAATTATGTTATTTGATTTATTTAACTAAAGTTTATTGCAAACTCTGAATAGGGTACTAATTTTGTGGTAGGTTTAAACAAAAATGTAAAATTAGTGTTAAAACTTAAAACTTTTATCTATGTTCCATGCTGCATCTAGACTCCAGCAAGATTTTTTTAAGCTTTTAATATTGTAAATTTTATTAGCTTATTAAAATTAATTTTTCCTGATAATTATCATGAAGCAATCTTCTTATAAAACATGTAATGAATTAGATTTATGTATATTTATGCTGTCATATATTTTTTAAGAAAAGAACATTGTAGTACAAATTTGTTACCTCTTAGTTATATTTTTAACAAGTTTATGAATAAAACCTTTCAAATAGAAGTCATCATGGTATTGTTATGTTGTGCAACAGTTTTATACCTTCATATTGTTTGCTAATATGATAATAGTATAGATGTCTATATAATTGTTCATGTGTGCCTGTGCTTGTTATACAGAAGTGGCATAAAGTTACATGAATATCATATAAATAAAAATTAGTTTAATTCAATATTTATCTATGTGTAGGCTTTAAAGCAAGGAATAAATGATGATATAGCTAATGATGCAAAGAAAGAGTCTATTGCTACTCAGACTACTACAAAAATCAGTGTAAGTGTCAATTATATTATTAAATATTTTTTTATGGTATAACACTGTTTTTAAAACTATTGTAGAAATTCTTAAAAAGAGGTATTTCAGTTAATTTTAATTGTTCTTCTATTGTCTGTTTACTATGCAATGATCATGACCCCTATGTTGAAGTAATCACTCTAGGCATTTTCTGATGAGGTAGTTAGTCCAACACCCCCCCCCCCCTCCTCAACCTCTTGTTTGTAGATTTGTGAGTCATAGCATGTTATCAAAATGACATTGGCAGGGATGTTAATTCTGCGCCGAGCTGCTCCAAAACGCAAATCTTGCGCCGAACTGCGCTTTTAGCCAATTTTTGCACCGAGCTGTGCCTAATACGTCATTTTAACTCTTTGTTAATTTTTTTACACGCTTGCAAACTTTGCTTTTCTTATCTGCATTTATTGTAAGTGTTGACTCTAGATTGATTTTGCAGGGCGCAGCGCCCGGCAGCCCTATTTCTCTTCTTTATGCGCCCTCCTGTTTTTACATTTTTATTATTATTAGTCAGCAATCACCACTTTTTATTTCTTACGTACCATTTGCGGCCCATCACGAAAATACGTTAATTAAAACGGCTCCTTCACAGAAATACGATTGAGTACAATAACTCCATCATAAAAATAGGTTCTATTGAAAGCGGCCCCTTCACGAAAACAGTCTATAAAATCGGATCTTTCCCACAAATGCCTTTTTCAAATATTCTATTCTTTCAGATCGAAATACTGTTACTGCCTTTTTCACTGTCTTTGCATTTGCGCGAGCTGAGTAGGGGACCTCTCTAGTATGTTTTGTTTTTGCTGACTCAATGAGAAGCCCGATCGGCCTGGCAGAACTACCTGGGCATTTCACTTAGGAGTTGGGGGAAGAAAATACGGTTGGGAAAATCAAAATTTTCTTAATGTCAATCCTCAAATATCGGTAGCTACGTTTGATAAATAAGTAGTTGCGAATTATCAAACAATCATTATTCCAGAGTTCGTCGCCAGCTGTATATAGTTATTGCTCTTTATGTTTTTAAGTTTTGCCCACTAGCAAGTTTTTTTTTTTTAATTTCACCCTAAACGATTTCCTCTTTTTAATCGGCTTTCTTAGTACATATTATTCTTAATGTATTACAGTTATTTACTAACCATACGTAATTAAGGATGATACAGAAAGTATGCCATAGCAAAACGCCGTTTTGCGATTCGAAAATTTTGCGGGATTTGCTTGTTTGTTATGGCAAGCCTAGACAAGGGATATCTCCTAAGGGGGGTGCCTTGGTTGAATGACTTTTTAAAGAGTTCTAACATGTATTGACATTACATTTGATGAAACCGACAAAAACTCCAGACCGGCAGTCACGCGGCCGCACTTCAACACTTCCGACGTCTACTATGTTCAGTGGCTTTATCCACTCAAATCGATCTAAAAAGCGTGCGATTTGCGACGTTTTGCGAATAAAGCAATTGAAAGACAGTATACATTTGCCAAAAAAGGAGCATAATAATGATCTTTTGCTTTAGCAGTGTAGCGCTAGGGTTATTGGTGCCCGGTGCGGTCCTTCAGTTTGCCGCCCCATTCATTCTAAGTTTCAGCATTCTGCCCCCATTTCGGTCCTTTAGTTTTGCACCATATTATTTTTAAGTGTCCTGCCGGCCACCATCTTTTTTTTTTTTTTTTTAATCTTGCCACCTGCCCCCCCCCCCTCCCCTCTTATTACGCCACAGTTTTAAAAGTTTTAAATATATAAAATTAGAGTAACTGCAGAATTTAGTAAATCAGACTATTGACAAGATTTGGTATTCTAAATATTCATATTATATATTTTCTGTTTTTTTTTTTTTTTTTTTTTAATTCTCAACATTTTGATGAATGAAGAAAAGATAACTAGTTCTGGGAAAGGATGTCTTAAGAAAGCAAACTGTGTCATAAGTTAACAGCTAGGTTATTCATAAAATAAACTGTCATCAATTTAAGCTTATTTTCAGTTTTTAAAAACTTAAAAAAAAAAAAAAAAAGAAATAATTCTGGAAGGTTTTTTAATATATAATTTGTTTGAGTACTTCTGGCAAAAGGATGTTAATTATTTTTATTATTTTAATTATTTTAAGCTGATTAAAAACATTTGATAGTTAAAATAAAATAGTAATGCTTTTTTTCATTTTCAAAAGATTAAAGCAAGTTTTAAGAAAGAAAATTTTTAAAGAGACCTTTTTAAGTATGTTACAAAAAATTAAAAATAAAGCTTTATGAAAAATTATTTAAAATATGTTAAACTGTATTCCATACCTTTGGACAATTTTGTGAGTTAAAAAAAATATTTATTTTATACCCGCTAAAAAACTTACATGTAGTAATTATTTTTATTTATTTTAAAGAATAGAGTGCTTTTTAAAAATCTTATATTCACTTTTCATGAATGAGCAAACATTAAATTAGAAGTGAAAGAGGAAGAACAAATATATTTCAGTGATTTGATATGGTGTTGTACATTCCAACCATTGGATGTAATACAAAATTTGCATGACTATGTCATTTATTCTAGCAATCTTCTGTGTTCTGAATTCAATTTTCCCAATTACTATAGTTATCAATTGATGAATGAGTTGAATTGTTTGATGCAATTCCTAATAATGTCTAATAGTAATAAAGGTATAATTCAGTAACTTTAAAAATCTTTACTTGGTAATCATTCAATAATTATTGCGAATAAAATTCAGATTTATATTATTAAATTCTATACATCCTGCACTGCAGAAATTTTATTATTTTTATTACATGCTAAACACATCTATCCTAATCCACTTACACTGACAGTCCTTTTCTGTTTAAAAGTTTGTACCAATATAGGTGAAATATCATATATGAATGTGATCCAGTAGTGATAGTGTGATAAAATTCAGGAACAAAAATTAACTGTCCCTCTGCCTTCCCCTACTGCCTAATAAATCATGTCTGGAAAAAATTTCTGAACCCTTCTTCAATAAATGTACTATTCTTATAAATAATAAACATCTACATCACGTAATTTTGAGAAAAAAAAAAATTAAGCAGAAAATTCAAAATTACTTAGATTAAAACTTCTTTTTTTTTTTAATCAAAAACTTCTAGTTATGTACAGATTTAATTCACATTTATGTCATATTTAGAGCAAAATATTATCAACAAATCATTTTTCCTATTTCGATTACACTCATTTCTACATGATATTTTCTCCAAAAGAAGGGGGGGGGGGAAACTAAAGACAAACTGGAAAAAATCTAACTATGAGTCAGAACACATATTACAACTCTACATGTTAAATTTTCGGGGATCAGATAGTTTCAAACCAGTTTCTAGATATATTATCTACCTGTACATTCTCGTGGAACCCCAAGGTGCCCTTTTTGAAATTTCCCCTGAGCGACCCTTTTTTCTAGAGTCAACACAGTGAAATTTTCAATTTTATGCTCCAAAATCATGTTAATTCTGATCCCAAATCTTAGTTTTCCTAGCGGAAGCTAAATTTTTTGTGCTCCCAGGGTGCTCCCAAATGGAATTTTCCTGCTCCCAAATAGAATTTTTCTGTTCCCAAATGGAATTTTTCTGCTCCCGAGGTGCTCCCAAATGAAGTTTTTTCTGCTCCCGGGGTGCTCTCAAATCGAATGTTGGAGTTAACATCCCTGCATTGGGAATAATACCATAAGCGAATGTCCATCGCCAAGCGAGATGCGTCGCCAAAGCTTACCGTATGTAGTAAACAGGTATGGCAGCATTGCCAATCGAGATTAGCTATTCGGCAACCCTTCGACAGAGTTGTGTTGTTTTATGATGTCATGAGAAATTATGCTGATAGAAAGAATTATGTGATTGGTTGAACGAATTTCAAGGAATTTAACTGGAAAACTAACTAAACTTGAAATCGTCATGAATCGAAGTAGTGTCGTCTACTTGTGCTGTTGTTATATTTTTTATGATGGTTATTTTTGAAAAGTGAAATTTCTGCTTGGTTTTATATTAAATGTTGATAATTTGTGTAGAGCTGTAATGAAATCGGTTCTTTTTATGATGAGTCGTTTCTTATTTCTTTATCAAGTAAATTTCAACAAATATTTGAAAATGTTTGTTGTGAGTTGTGAAGAATATGTATCGAGCGTGTGCTGAGCTATGCTTTACTTACTTGAATGCTTGTGAAGGATTCATTTTGTGATAAACACACATTATTAATGAATAAAATTTGAGGTATGTGGTGCTTTTATTTTTATTCCTTGCTTTACGGTACACCTGTGTATAGTTGTGAATATTTATGGCCTGTTTTCATAATTATGTAAGGTTTTAGTATGTTGTGTTATTTTTTGTGAATTGGGATGAAAAAATAAAATTTTTTAAGGTTTTAAGAGGGATGGTTTATTTTGTCTAAGAGTTTCTTTTTATCAGAATGGCAGCACTTCAAGGCAGACATCAGGAAGTCAGACCATTGTAGCATGAGTTACCATACACTTAGTATATTTTAATTCAATAACCAATTTTATATACTAAACTGAATGATGTTTTGTGATAATAAAGATGTATACAAACTCTCATAAATATTATAGCACTTAAGAAGTAGAATTTTTGTAGAAATACAACTATGAAGTAAGGGAGAAACATCAATGTCTTTTTTTTAGTTAATTAGAAATCAGATTTTTAGTGATTTATTAAAAAAAGAAAATTTCTAATCAGCATGAATTTTGTTGAAAGAAAATAAATGCATTTTTTATTATGCCAGTTTAAAAATGTGATTCTTAAAAAAATGAAGCATGAGTTACTGTGGAATCACCCAGTATATTATTTTCACTAATCTCCTTATGCATCTCCCGAACCCCTTAAGGTCATCACATTGCCTGTTGGGGAACCAATTCTCGAAACCAATCACAAATGAGCTTACATAGTAGGGTGTGTCTGTTTGTGATCACATGTAGATTAGGAAATTGATGGCTCTAAAAAGTTACAGAAGACCATTTTGGGATATCCAGTATTTTATCGATATATAACAGCCAAATGCTAATTTCATGATCCACCTGTTACACACTCTTTGGATAATTTGAGCATATGTGGATTTATGGTATTGACCACGATTAAGAAAAAAATGTTGCATAAAATTATATCAGATTTTTTTTCTTTTTTAAATGCAGAACAATAGATTTTTTTCTTCTTAGTAATTTTTTATGCAATTAACATAACTGCTGATCCCTGGTAATCAGGCACTTATCCGGAAAAATATTTTGGGGTGGGAGGATTGAAAAATTTCGGAGGTTTTCCAAACAGTTAAAAAGGTAGAATCTCTCACAAAAAGACTATATCATTATCATTTTAGTAACAAAAATCAAAATTTTGGGGGGCGGACCCTCTGGAACACCCCCCCCCCCTTAAATATGTCCTTGCTGGTAACGACAGGGACTTTTCCTTCCTTTATTACCTAAAATTTCTTTCCTCATTAATTTAGTTTCCTTTAAATTTGTATATTTTTCATAGAGGCATTAATATGAGTTTTCAGTTATGATCTTGAATTTAAAAGGAACTCTTTAGTTTCATCTCTTGTTTTTAGGCCAAAACTTTGCATCGAAATCCATCGTTCCAGAAATGTGCATCTACTCAAACTACTCCTTCAGAATCCAGTCCTCAAAAAATAAGAGTAATATATTTCCATTAATTATGTATACTTATGCCATTATATGGACATGTATTAATTTTTAAAATACTTAGTGAATTGATAAAATATGAAAGCTTTTTTATTTTTTTTTTACTATTTATTTATTTATATTTTTTTTTAAAGGGGGGTGGGAGGTCTTTTTTTCTGTTTCTACAATGAAATAAACCCAGTTTTCAGCAAGCATATCTATAATTGTATAATTATTTTGAATGTATTGTCATTTCAAATATTTTAACAGGATAAAAAAAAGTAATACTGTATGCTTTATAAAATAAAATGAAGGCTTTTGCTGGCTTCATCTGAATATCAACATATTGAATGTAAAACCAGTTTGAAAATTCAACATTAAATTCTCCATATTATACCTTGTTGTCTGTATTTTAAATTGTACTAAAAATACAATAATAATAATTTTGAAAACTAAATGAAGTAGGTTTAGAAATGCTAATGTTTACTATTGGCTCTTACTAAGCATATTAAATAGCTCTACTCTAGCAGTAAGTCATAGAGTGTCACCATCATCGACTGATTGGGCTTCATTCTATGATTCACAAATTAACAAGTTACACTTGTTAATTTGTGAGCCACAATATGATATTGAGCTCTAACTAGCATTACCCAAATGGTTTAAATGTAGATTTATTATTATTATTTGATAAGCTGTGTGTGTGTGGATTAAATTGATAATCAGTGGACTATTACAATCCTTCTGTGTGATTTTTGCTTTATTCATCATTGTACTTCATCTACTGGTGAAAGCTAAATCTCAAAGGCCTTCAAAACTAAAATATAAAAAATACGAAAAATATTTTTATGCAGTAACATCAGCTCTTATATTTTTATTATTACTTCCTTGTGCGAAGTATAAGGAAGTAATGCGATCATGAAAAATTTTGATAGTCAGATTTCGACAAAAAAAAAAAAAAAAAACAATTTTGACTACCACTAAATTTACTTCCAAGAATTTTTGCGAAGCATCTCATTGTACACATGCATGTACATTCATATAAATGCATGTACAACCCGTTTTGACCAGTTTTTCCCTAATGTCTGAACATATGTACATATGTAAATTGCATATCTAAAAAACCATTGGTTGTAGAATGTTGAAACTTTATATTTAGTATTGTTGTAACATCTAGTTTTGCACCTCCCCTTTTGGTCCCAATTCTACTCGGTTCCATTCGACTGGATAGTTTATCTACAGGGCCACCCAAAAGATTTTAAATACATTATGCTCTATGGGCAGAAATTCATTGAATATTTTAGAGGAATTAGGCTATTTCAAATGACTCAGAAGTGATATATGTTGTTAAGGGTTACAAACTCAAAAACTATTAGTCATAGAATGTTGAAATTTCATATATAAGATTGTTGTAACATCTAGTTGTGCATCTCGATTATTGCTTCCGATCTACTGGAGAGTTTATTTACAGGACCACCCAAAAGAATTTCCGTACATCAATGTCTATGGACATCTTCAATATATTACATCTGTAGTGAGTCATTGTTTGGTCCATGCCCAAAATCTCGCCATTTGTCCTCGATCTTGGAGAGTTTTGCTGAAATATCACCAAATTTGGTGCTAAAATAATTCTGTATTTTGCATAACTCTAAAACTTTTAAGCATAGAATGTTGAAATTTTGTATTTAGAACTGTTGTAACATCTAACTGTGTATCTCTTTTTTGGTTGCAATTAACTGGGTAATTTATTTACTGGGTCATCCAAATGACTTTCAATGAATTGAATGTATCCACACACCTTAATGTATTTAAAGTCTGTGATCAACTACTACTTTGTCTATCCCCAAAATCTCACTAACCTTCTCAAGCTTGTTGGCTTTCAGCAAAATATCACCAAATTAAGTGTCAAAAACAAATCTTTCAAATTGAACCCAGCTTGATGATATCAAAAATATTTGGGTAGAAATCGCTAAACCTTAATATTACTGCAGTATTTTATCTCTTTCAAACAAAATAAGTTTAGATGAAGTTCACCGAAAATATTTTTGATTAAATAGACGTGCCCGGAAGTCATGTGTTGTCCACATCATATTTTTTCTTTTTATCTTAGTAGTAAGAAAGCAAGTTATGTATTATTTATTTTTCTGAAAGCTTAAAAATATTTGTTTTACCTCTCATTTCTCACTCTCTCTGTATGTATACATTTATATATAATTCTATGGCTGAAAAAATTTAATCATAATCTTTTGTTATAATTATTATTATTATTATTAAATAACTCGCAGGGTATATTTTTTCATGCATTGAATATTGAAATAATGTACTGAAAATTTGATATAAGAAGTTGCTGTAAATGAAGATAGTTAATGCCAGCTTAATGTTATTAGACATCTTATTATTATTGATTGAACATATGTAAAGTGTGATATTATGTATTTAGACTTTAAATTCTGGGACTTTTATCCTTCTGTTTAGCATGGTTACTCTTCTCTTTCTGAACATACTCTCTCTGCATATTCCTATGACTCTGGATGTGTGGGGGATTCAAGCATGGGCTCTCAAAGTCATAGCTCTTTGGATAGTAACAATTACAGGTATTTCAGGTATATTATAGTATTTATTTTTAACATTAATTTGAAGATACAGATTTTTATAATTGTCTTATAAAAGTGACAATTAGCTGCTGAAAATCTTAGATTTATATCTTCAGTTTCTTAAAATTGATTATAAAGAAATAGGGTGTTGATGTTTTTAATTCACAACTGAAACAAACTTGACATTTTTTTAGGGGGAAGGCTTCTCCTTTCTCTTTTATAAAAAAAAATAATGAACATTTTATTATACACAAAAGAAGATATTATAATTTTTTTCAGTTAGATCAAATAAGTTTTTTTTTTTTTTTTTTTAAATTACCTCTCCCAAATATAATTTATCTATCCACTGATAATCTCAGTCGTTCGGATAATTAAAAAGAAAAACCTGTCATATACTTGAGATGTTTTAAGTATACCTAGAAATTAAATTTCTGGTGTGCATTATGTATTCATGCTTCTCTTATGATGATGCATGTATTACAGATATTGTTTGAATTAATCTATATTAAAATGTGTATAATACAAGCTCAGTGGCATTATGGTTAGCACATTCTGCTGTGCCATGCTTTAGGTCCAAGGTTCTGACTCGACCTTTCATCCCTTAAGTGGGTGTTAAAGTGAGATCCAAACTAGCTTGGGAAACTAAGCTCTGTGGGCCCTACATTAAACTGACCATTTGTCAAGGGCATATACTAATACACTCAAAGCCCATTGTTAAAAATATCTGAATGGTCATTGCAAAAGTTGTATATTTAAAAACCACTGCATTAAAACATTACACAAGTTTAATTGTTAGCTTTTTTTAAAGGACTATGAAATTTTTTATGCAAGCTTATTTTTTGGCATTTTAAGTATATCTATTAAATGCTGAATCAGTTCTTATAAAAAATGCATAATGCAATTGAAATTTTATCTAAATATTGAAACTCTTTAAAACTCCACAAATGTTATTGCCAGTGTTGCTAAATCAAAGTATCTTTATTCATATTTGTTACAGGAAATTTGAATTTTGTTCTGCTGAAAGTGTGGATTCTTCTTACTTCCATGATCCAAACATTGTTCAACCTCGAATCTCGTGGCAAGAATCTAAACAATGGGAAAATCATACACCTCGGTTTGAATTCAGTAATGCACCTGCATCAGGAAGTTCTAGTCAAAGACCAATGCTTGGCAACTTGATTCCAGTTTGGCAACAACACTCATTTGAATGTTGGCAACCACCTTCCCGAACACCTCCAAAACAGCACAGTCTTGATTCAACTACTAGTGCTAGGAGGCACACTACATCACAGCAGTTTTTCCACTCAAAAGGTAAAAGCTGTATTAATTTTAACAGTGTAACAGATCAGAAGAGAAGATCTACTCCTCAGCACTATCGTAAATTTAATACAAAAAATTCTCTGTCTTTTGGGCTGGATCAGATAAAGCATGCTTCTAGTTATACTCTGGAAAATAATTCTAGCTATCCTCCTGAAGCTGTCGGGACACCACTTGCTAGTAGGCGTCAGTGGTTTGTGAAAAGTTCACAGAAACCAAATGGAACAGTTTTTCGCAAATCAGAAAGCAATGCTTCAAGCCCACAAAATCCTTTAATGCCATTAGAAAATCTTCAGTCATTCAAAAGGAGTAAAAACAATATACATTCTTCAATGAATAAGTTTTCTGATCTCAACCCACCATCGTATAAGCAACACTCTCTTGATTTGCCTTTGCATAGCTATAATGCTCATAATATGCAGTGTAAAGAAGATAGATACGTTCCTGAAATGATTATTCCTTTTCCACATTCAACACAGTCAAAAACTAAGATTTCTCCTGATTTTAAAATGGAAGCATATAAGAGAGATAAAGTCCTTTCTCGCCAAAGATATTACAATTCTTGCAGACATATATATGAAAATGATCATGCAAATCTATTGTGTACAACACCAGATTTTACCATGCCATGTTGTTATCAGGGTGAAAATTATCTATCGCCTCTTCAGCAATACCTCATGGAACAAGCAAAACTATCAGGTATTACTTATTTACAAAAATGTTATAATAAAGTAGATTTCATATTGAATTGCTGAAATTTTATGTAATCCATAATATATGTACATAAATATAAGTGAAATACAACTGACTCATTAACAGATTTCTAGAAGCCCACAAACTTAAAAATTGACTTTATTTAGTTTTTGAGTTCTCAC
This sequence comes from Cheiracanthium punctorium, assembly GCA_038373885.1. Taxonomy (NCBI): domain Eukaryota; kingdom Metazoa; phylum Arthropoda; class Arachnida; order Araneae; family Cheiracanthiidae; genus Cheiracanthium; species Cheiracanthium punctorium. The sequence continues at coordinate 1,217,644 of JAWZYV010018664.1, forward strand.
AGCAAAAAGATTTTTATATGTTTGAATTATAAGGTAGTGTATGTAAGCTCAAAGAATAAGCAAATATTTTTACCATAAATTGTCATATGTCATACCTTGAAGTGTGCTTTTAGCTTACAGCATTCAAGTTTAAAATAATTGTAATTATTAATTCGTTTTATTTTATGAAATCTTTATGAAGTTCATGAGTCATGTGGCATCATCTACAAACATAAATCTGTAACGCAAATTGCACATTCATCACTTACTATTTATTACCCCTTTTCAAGTTTTGAATTTTTGGCAGTGATAATTAAGCTAATTATTGTAGTTGTAAGCAAAGGAATCATCTGGAACACTGTTTCTAAATAAAAGTTCCATCTTTTAAAATTGCCAAACATTCAAAAGTTGCCAAGAAGGGGCAAATGTAAAACTGTCTATGTGATTTTCAGATAGAAATAGTTTATCAGAATATATTCTGACTGAATTAGTCATTTGATAAATTAACCATCTTCCTATACAAATCTGATGTGTAACACTACAGAACCAGCTACAAAGATAGGTATTTTATATTTTAAAAACTTTGCAATTTAAAGACAGCCACCTCTTTGGGAAGTCTTATCAAAAATCTACTACCATTGATCTTTTGCTAACATAAAAAAAAACCATGAGTGTGTCCAGCCACTTCTTTTGGAGAACCCCTCAAAAATCTACCATCAGTGGTCCTGTGCTAACCAAAAAATTATCAATGGGTCTTGTTAAATCTGAGAAGTGGGGAGCCCTAAAAGTCCTTTGCTAACCCAAAAATAACAGTTTAATTTGATATATATTTAATCATTTCTCCCACTGATCAAATGATGCCATAAATTATGGAGGATAATCAGCAGTTTATTCACATTTAACGTAAGTTATGTTTAAAAAATAAGACTTGTCTGTGCATTGTTTTGAATTTAAAAATTTTGAGAAGTCTTAAAATGGCCTTCAGGGAAAAGTTTTATCGGTCAGAAATGTTTATTATGTCTATGGCATTTTTTTTTTTGTTCACCTTTGTGAAAACAGCTCAATTAAATGCCATGAAATTTACTAGCATGGGGGTCATTGAACTAAAAGTATAGTAAACGCCCCATAACACGGTAAATATGTTCATGTTATATGAATCCGTGTTGTATGAGTCAAAAACATATGTTCAGCGTTAACAGGTAATACAGAAACATCTGTCTGATTCTTTCAATGTTGTGTGATTTTTTTTTTAATGTGTTACAGAAAAAAGATCACAATTTTTTCACCGTGTTATAAAAAAATCTGTCTTATATGTACTCATGTTAAAGGGGGTCTACTGTATAGATATTGAATGTTTTTTAGATTTTTTTATAGATTTATCAAGTTTTAAAAATATTTATTCAGAGTTTCCAGATATTTGTTTCATATCATGTGAAAATGGCTGATAGTAAATAGAATGAAATTGAGTTGCTTGTTAAGGAATTACTTTGTAGTATAAACTTTTATATGTATATAGTTTTTGAGATTGTGAAAATGTTTGCATTTTTGTTTACTCATCATGCAAAAAAAGATTTAAACAAATTAAATGAATTTTGGCAATATGTGTTAAATGAGCCCTCAAATAAAATTGTAGTCTTTCAAATTTTTCTAGCTTTTGATATTTTACTAAAATTGTGTAGTTTTCACAGCTGCAGTCAATAAAATAAAATTAGATATTTTGATAATTGTCAAAGTTAACAATTTTTGGTGATATCTTGCTCCATTTGGGAGAAAATGTCTTTTTTTCATGTTATTCAATTTTTATTGAATGATCAGTAAAAGGTGATCTATTGAAGCAATTTCTTTGCAACAAACACTTTGTAACTTCATAATCTTGCTTTCTTTTTTAAACACTGCTATACACCTAAAGTAGTACAACTTCTATAAAGCTGTAAAATTAAAGTTCCATATTTTTTTGCAGGTGAACCTAAGAATGCATTAACACATATTTCTTAACATTTTATTTGATCTTGCATATACCAATTTTAAAACATTATCATGCATCAGATTTTTAGCAAATTAGCATTGATTCCAGCAAACTTAGGACTCTTCTGAATGTCTCATAAGTTTTTTTTTTCTTTTTTGTATGTTCTTTAAAGAAGATAACTGTTTTCTTCATGCACTCAACTAATGTGAATATGTAATTGATTCTCTCTATGTGTATATTCCAACTGATTCTCTTGAAATATCAAACTGAAATGAAAATAATTCTAATTTGTAATTAATCTATTGTAATCAATGCATAAATGAAAATCAATTTTTGAAAATTTGATTTTCACTTACCCATTGAAATTAGTAATAAATTAATTCTGTAATGCTATGGGGTTTTTTAGTAGAAACATTCCTATAGTAACAGCTGCTGTGTATATGCTGTCTAATAGTATATTAATTAACATATAATAATTAGGATTATTCACACTTTTTCAAGATCTAATTATATTTTTTTCAGGAAAAATGACTGATTTTAATGATGACAAAGATTCTTTTTCACAAAGTGATGAAGATTCTGATGAACCAAGAGATGATGATGGTCATTTTGCCGATGATGAAGGCATGAGTCACCCTGATTCATCATCTTTGGAATATCTTGATAGCTACAGATTTTTTGAAGAAGATTATGATGATCACTTTTATTCACCTGTCCTCCGTATGTCTTATAAGAAGGGGAAATCTGACCTTCCAATGCCTAGTAAGTTATTTTTAAACATATTTACATAACCTTGGTATAAATTTAAAGTGATTTTTAAAAAACCTTTAAAATTAGCCAAGACTAAAACCAATATCTTCATCATTTTATTATGTTGCCCTTTACTTAGCAGATAGCATTGCCTGCTATAGTAAAGAAAGAGATAAAAAATACCTAAACCTTGTTCAAAGATCAAACAAAAGGCTTACTGGCAAGGGCATGCAAGGTGTGACAACATTTCATTCATTTTTGTGGTCAAATTATCTTTTAGTTTTTTAGTTTTCCATATTAAAAGAAAGTAAAAGGGTTCTTATTACTTTTACAGCTGATTCTGTTATTTTGTCATCTTAATTAGATAGCTCTAATTTCCAAAGTTCTTTTATTTATGAGTGTATACAAGCATTAATATTTTAAGTGACAATATCGCCATCTTATGTTTTTTTCATGCTCCTGTTTTCAGATTTGTGATATGCCAATGTTGAATCCATAGGGAAAGTGGCCAATTGCCCTCTCTCCTTTTTTTGAGCTTATGTTAAAATATATTGAGTTGTTAGTGAGTTTAATACATCATTGAACTTTGGTGATTGTACAATCACAATGCTGGGGCCTACAGAGCATTCAAAGACCCAACCTGGGAAGTAACACTGGTTATACAAAGGAAGTATCCTCTGTTACATTTTTACAGCGATGGTTAAGGTTAAACCTGGGTTAAAAATTAAAAATGAATTGAAAATAATTAAGTAACCCATCTCTAATTAAGTGTTTCACCATAATTTATACATACACCTTGAAAATTTTATGAATCTGTCTTTGTAATGCACTCAATCAAATTTACATATTTTGAGTATACAAATAGTAAATTTGACTCATTTGTATTTTAGATAATAAACAAGTTAACGGCCATAAAACAGATGAAGCATTACTTTCCTCTCCATCTCCATACCCTCACCAAGATTCTGATGCACCAGCTGCATTACTCCCTCCTTATTATGATACCATTTGTGATAAACCTGATGAGGAACAAACAGAATTTAATGATCTGGAAGAATCTGAGGTTATTCATCAAATTATATACTTTATTTTTTTTTTAAATGCTACTTCTTCGTAATGTGTAACTTAAGAATATTTTCCTATGTGATTACTAGCTACTTGTTTGGAAATTTTACACATCTGCAGTTTTTCTACAACTTGTCAAATGCTTTGAACTGATTGTTGTACAATTAAATATTTTACAAACAATTTAATGCTCAGCAATTCTTAAGTAATTTTTTCTATAACTATTTTTTATTTTAAGTATATACATACATGTGTCCCAAAAACACTGACCTAGACTTTTATTCCTCAAATATTGATCATAGATATATCTTAAAAATAAAAATGAAATTCTGTTTGTCAGTTTGTGGATTTGAATAGTATACAAATCCAAAAAAATGGACCTATCAGCCTGAAATTTTGCACAGATATGTAAAATAATATAGAATAAATGATAGTGCACTTTAAAACTTTGAAAGGCCACCTGTTACCGTAATTTAAGAGATTTTTTATGTTCTCCACGCAGAAAGCTTTCCGTAGTTGTAACCCCTGTAGTGAAAAAAGTGTGAAATAAGCATCGTGGTTGCCATGTGTGGCAATTTTGTCGAATAAAATGTTTTAAATTCTTAAAGTAAAAATAAAAGAATAATAATGATTTTTTTGTTAGTTTATATTTTTAAGATTATTTTTTTTTAATTATAATATCGTGTGCATGGGAAATCAGAGTAGAAATGAAATGTTTTATACGCAAAACAATAAGAATTGACACTTATAATTAATAATAAACTAATTAGTAGTAAAACTAATTAATAATGACACTTAAAACAATAAGAAGATTTCCGAGGCTAATATGTAAAATTTTTAGTTTGGCGAAAAATAAAATGGCTGATATGCCGATTTTGAGAAAGTGAGTTCTAGCAGTTTGCTCAGTTTTCGGCTTGGCACAATTTACTGAGAGCTTAAGGAAATAGATTTTTGAAAACAAGTGCATAGGTTTTATTAGAATACAGCGTTAAATTTTAATAATCTGTGCGGAATTAATGCAGTTATTAAGGGATTTCAAGCAATCTATCTTCAGAATTCTCACCAACTGAGTGCATTGATTTAAGTTGGGGGAATTCTACCAAATTTCAGAAAATTGAAATCTTTGCATTTAGTACATCAGAGTAATGATGAATAAAACACGTTATAGTTGATAATTTAAAAAATGCAGCTGTATTAAGGGATTCCACTTTTCAAATAAATGCCTGCTTTACTTTTTGGCAGTCAAACCATTTCCCATTTTGATTGCTGCTAAGTCAATGCTTTGAATGATTCTCTGAAAAAACTCTTGCAAAATGGCATATGTTGGCACTTTGGCGAGGTTTAGATTTGAAACTGGATTTTATTTGAGACTAGTATATATAATAACACTGGTTATAGATAAAAATGAATGTTAGTATGTGGGCATGAGGTTGAAAAACTCCAGCACCATTTGACCAATCACCATGAAATTTGGTTCACCTAAGTGTTTTATCATGGAGAAGGTTTTTATACTATCATTTTCCTCTAACTTGCTACTAGGTGGCGCAGTAGAACATCGAATTCTATTCCGTTTAGCCGTTTGCTATGCGAATATCGTCCAACCGATTTCGATGAAATTTGGTACACGCGGATATTAGAACACAGAGAATATTTTTCACTATCCATTCTGCTGTATCTTGCCGCTAAATGGTGCTGGAACGTATCAACTTCTATACCGATCGGTATAAAATTTTTTATACTTACACATTTGAGCACAAAGAATAGATTCTAACTGTGTTCCTTTTGATATTATTCACCACTAGATGGCACTGCAATGCATTATTATTTTAACTCTCCACTAGATGATGCTGCAGCAGGCCAAATTCTTGACCATTCAAACAGTCGCTATGAAAATCAGTATACATAGCTATTTGAACAATGAGAATATTTTGGCGTTATCCATTTTGCTATAACTCGCCACTTGATGGTGCTGTAACAAATCATTACTTTAATTAACCACTAGATGACGCTGCAGTGTATCACTTCTTGACTGTGCAATTGATCGCTATGAAAATAGGTATACATAGATATTTGAACACGGGGAAGAGTTTGGCACTATCCATTTTCCTATAACTTGCCACTAGATGTCGCGTTATCACATGAACTTCAGGACTATCCTGCCAATCATCATGAAAATTCGTATACATCGATATCTGAATGCGAAGAATATTTTCGCTGTATCCGTTTTGCTACAACTTGCCACTAGATTGCGCTATGCCGCCTTGCCTTCTGTACCGTACAAACGATTGTCTTGAAATTGGCATGCATGATTATTGAACACAATATAAAGCAATAGCCATTTTGCTATATCTCTTTATTACAATAAATAGTAATCACAACAAATCATAATATCAAAAAGTCCATTCATTCCCGTGTGAAGAACTGGTACTTCAGCTAGTATATAATAAATTACAAAGGTGCATAAAAAAAGGTACAGGATTTTATGACATCAATTAAAATTTATAGTGCATTAAATATAAATAAATACTAAATTTGATTTTTATACATCCTCCGTAAAAATAAATAAATAAATAAATAATCCCAGTTATAAAATGGGCCCCATACATTAATTAGATGCTGTTCACTTTATCCAAAAAAGTGTCAAAGATATCAAAATAAATATATGCTGATTTAAACCACTTTTTAATGGCTCTCAAAGGAAAAATATTATGCCAAATGATTACATTTTAGGAGTCGCATACAAATTATGAAAGAAAGCAATTATTGCATAAATACATAGTACTTTTGCTGTTATTGATATTGTATAGCTTCCCATCAACCTGTTTGAACATACTTCAGAGCCTTTTTATGATGTAAGGCTCAAACTGTACATCACCCCAGTGATGTATGGGGCACATTTTAATAACTGGAAATTTTTTTCATGTGGGGCCATATAAAATTTTAAATATTGTATTTATTTAGATTTAATATCCTGGAAATTTTAATTGATACCATAAAATTCGGTATCTTTTTTTACATAAATTTGTAATTTAATATATATATTGACTGTGATCAGCATTGAAGAAAAAAGCCTAGGTCGATGTTTTTTAGGCACCCTATGTGTGTATATATATATATATATATATATATATATATATATATATATAAACTCTATTTCTGTGCTTAAAAATCTGTTTTCAATAAACTTTTAAATCGCTCAAAGCTTTTTCCTTCTTCAGAAAAAAAAAAAGTTTTCTTTTTTTGTTTATTCATGTATTTAATTTTAAAAATTATATGTATTTTTTCCCCTTCTCTTAGAATTTAGTTATATTAACTGTATTTGCTAATAAAAATACTGTTGTCCAGTTTAATAGTTATTTAAAAATTAATATTAAAACTAAGGTTATTTATTTGAAAAATGTGAGAAGCAATATTATTGGTTCAAATTAGTATAAAAACTGTAAAATTTGAGTTTTAATAGAACAAAACCTAATTTACAACAACTTTGCAATTGTTTCTTTTGCAATTACTCTTTAACACTATTAATCTGCAGAAATGTTATTCTTTGAGAACTACATGTTAAATTTTAATAATGACAAGTAATTGAATCATGCTAACATTTTAAGAGCATAAAGTCAGACAATGTCTAGCAGTCTAAGTAATCTTGTTGAAAACTGATTAATATGTGAAGTCATTAAATCAGGAAAAATATATTTGTATAATCTTTTTCTTTTCTCCTAATTGATTTGGTTTTCCTAGGAATCCAAGTCATCAAAAGGTGACATTCAGAAGTATGCTGAAGATAACTTGAATCGGCATACAAAAGGAATTTTTCGAAAGAAATTCTCATTACAAGACATGTTGTCTTGGTCAAAGGTACTGGCATTTGAATGATTACATATGCTAAATTTACTCATAAGTAACTTCTGTTTGTGATTTTGTTTCACCGGAGTTATTAGTTGTGAATTTTCAAAAGTGTAAACTTTTAATACTTTTGAAAACTTTATTGATTCTGTAGTTTAATCCATACTTTTTAATATGTGTTGTTATTATTAGTATTATTATTACTATGAAGGTTTATATGGATGTTTTTTAACTATTCTTTTGTTAAATTTTGTTTTTAAAAATGACAAGTTATTATTGTCAAACTTATTATGGTATATTGTTTTTGTATATTGATATGGTTCACTTGTGTTGCATTTCATGTTTTATGAGTTTTGGATAATGTTCCTTGTCACAAAGAATACCCAATTAGCAATATCTGCATTGCATTTTTACCCCATGACTGTACTGAGTAAACACATCATCAAATACATTCCATCCAACATTCAAGTGAAAAAAATCAGGAAAGATAATGTTTTTCCAATCCTCTTACATAATGCTATTTGCATGATTTTTAAAAAATGGCATGAAAATGTATCAGAAACTATCATTAATTGCTGAAAACACTCTAGCTTGATTAAATCTAAGGTAATCTGATTTTTTAAAAAATGAAAACAATATTTTAGTTACAGCAAAAGATATTGAAAAGTAAACTCCAACAGAAGCATTTTAGACTATTTCTCTGTAAAAGATAATTAACATAAAACAATTCCAGTTTTAACTATAATGTACTGTAAAATCTCAGCATAACAAACTACAAGGAGCCTAATATCAAATTAGTTATTTTGAAAAAAATCATAATGGTGAAATTTCATTAAGATTGAATTTGTACAATAAGATTTCCTTTTAATGGAAATATTTTATTCATTAATCTGAAATATTCATAAAAGTGAAGTTCATTATAGCAAGGTTTTACTGTGATCAATTATGCGCATAATATCTATTTTAGCTGGAATTGATGATATAAAGACCAAAATGACTGTTAATAACATTAATAATATCATTGGATTAATATTGGGGTATTGATTTATGTAATAATAATGTTATATAAACACAGTTATTCTTATCCAGTAACATAGATTATCTAATTCAATACTCTGTGGAACTTGTTATAATGCCATAATTTTCTAAAATGGATAATGGCATTATACAGTAGACCCCCTATAATTTTACAAGAACGTAACAAAGCTAGTGGAAACGGAATTCTACTTTAGCATTATGATGTTTGAGGATTTATAGCTCTTAGCAGCAGTAGAGACACAAGTGGAAATGGGCCTTCAGAGATAGAGAGAGAGAGAGACTCACATCATCAAAACATATCAATCATCACAGCAACTACATTTGTGTGACATATACAAGCCTCTATTTATGTCATGCTCAAACAAGGTCCTCACTATTAACTTCATTACGGATTTGATGTTTCCCACTAATGCTGGCAGGGGAAACCCACTAGTATGTGTGTACATAAGTGTATATATATTTAAATGTATGCATCATTGTACAAATTGTCTTGTTTCTTCTAGGATCCTATCAGAAAACCTATGATCACAACTACAGATAAATCATTAAAACGAGATGCATGTGAGGTATTCAAGCTTATTCAAACCTATATGCTGGATCATAAAGCAAAAAATGGCCAGACATATGAAGCTGTTGTTTTAGATATTGCAACTAGAGGCTGGAGTAAACCCACTCTGAGGGATGAATTATACATACAGATATGTAGACAAACTACTGAAAATCCTAGAAGGTTTAAAAAATGTTTCTTATTCTTGAGTATTTTTAATGTTTATGTCTTGTATTCTATTTTAACTTACAAAATTCTGTTTTATAAAATCAAATTACTAAAAACAATATTGATAGAGTATGTTGGAATTAATTGACTGTTTTTTTTTTGTTGTTGTTGTTGTTGTTTTTTAATCTAAGTTACTCAAGCTGCTTTTTTTTTAAGAGAAATGTTTGTACACTTTATAATTAATGTTTTACATTTTATTTATTTTAATTTCTGCATGTATATTAATTGAGTCAATGAAATTCTTTACATTTTTGTTCAATTGTGCTTTTTTGGTTAGTTATTTTGTTGATTGATATTTTGTGAAGTAAATTTACATCCACCCATTATGAAGCACAAACTTTTTTATTTTCATTTATTTTAAGCTCAAAAGCATTTTTAGTGCCTCCTTAAAAAGATGTGTGTCTACATGTGTGCGTACATTCAGTGGCATTATGGACAAATAGTTATAGGTAGATATTCTAAATTTATCAGCAACAAGAATGAAACTGACATCTCCAAGAAAACAAATATTATATTAGATAGAGAAGGTTTTATTTCAGAAATAGTTTGTTCTGAACGGGTAACATAATTTGCCAATTTTTGAGATTTTTTAACAGAAACTCTTATTTTATCAAGAATTTTCAAAAAATAATATTTAAAGGGTGTAGAGGCAGAACTCGTATTCTCCACTTTTCAAGTTCTTAAGAAAATGTAAGAAACTTATAACTATTAACACACTTGATATATTGGTGCATTTGTGTGTGCATGTGAGAGAGAGATTAGTTGCCATATGAACTACTTGCACATAGTCTTAAACTTGTAATAATTCTGGTGAAGCTAGTTATTGAATTTAAATATGAGAAATGTGAGTTTTACATCAACTTTTTATGAATAGTGTTATAAACCTAGGGTTGCCAATTGCTCCACATTTCACAGAGTTTTTCGGCAAAATCAGTAAAACTCCTATGCAAGGTATGCAAGCCTGAAAAGTCAGGAAAATGGAAAAAAAAGTCTGAGAAAATCAAGGAAAATGAAGAAAAGTCGGGGAAATAGAAGAAAAATCAGATTTTCCCTGGTGGTTTCCCTATCTGCTTACCAATCCCCTGTGCAGTCTCAACATATCACAGTATCCATGTGAATTTTTTTTTTTTTTAAATTTCTGTATGATCCCTGAAATGAGATCATCAAACGTAATTTTTTCCCCTTCAAGAGCCATTAAAAAGTGGTTTAAGTCAGTATATATTTATGTTCATTCTCTGACACTTTTTAAAATATATTTCTCATATTTTGTACTTCACCTCATTAGTACATGGTGCATTTTTTACTAATAGGGATTTTTTTATGAGGGTCATAGTCTAATTTAAAAAGTATAACTTTTTGAAAACTAAAGAGAGGAATTTTTTCTTAAAGGAATCTTATTTTTGACCTTATTTTGAACATTTTTTCAATTTACATTGCCCACTTATCTCTAATAGATAAAGAATTACAGCCTGTTATAACCTTTTTGCGACACGCTGTTTGAAAGTTTGCTCATTAGTAATTTATTTTTTTGATTATAATAATGCCATGATCTAATGATGATCCTAAAAATCAAATTTCTCTAAGTTTGAAGAAAAAAAAAGCCAAAAGGTAAAGACAGTAAATTTCCTTAAAAAACCTTAAAACAAATGGCAAAAGGGCCTTTAATTGTATAGTGTAATTGTCTCCCAAAAATAATTATCATTTTCCCAGTTTCTGTCAGCTTTCATTCCAAAGAAAAACAAAATGGCACAATGATGCCAAACTGAAAGAACGATAATGAATGATATACTACTAAGATAAAATTTAAATAACAGAGTTTATTGAATTATTCTTAAACTTCACTTCTATTTTGATAAGTTGTAGAAATTATTTCATTTTCACTTTCTTTTCTAAACTTAGGAATAATTTTTAAAAAGTGTTATGTGTCATATGTGAACATATCTTGTCTAATAGAAATATGCTTAATCTTTAAATTATTATAAAGCATGTTGCTTTGGGTAGTGTTGTCAAATAAAAATTTTTATAAATATATTTATCATCGGGTATTTAATAAAATAGCAAAATGTATAAGTTTTGAAAGAAACCGAGTAACATTAAAAATAAATAGAATATGAAGTCCACAAGAGCATGCAAGATAAAAAGTCAGGAAAGAGTCAGGGAAACAGAAGCTTTAAAATCTGTAGAAACTCTTCTATGATTCTACAAAAAATGTGTTTGACTCCACATTTTCAGTTACTATTTCCAAAATGAGCACTTTCAAGTTTTGTTGCAACTTTTACCCTTTTTTCAATTTATTAAAACTTCTGCCAGAGCAAGTATTTCATATATGTTTTTACCTCCAGTCATTTTTTTCCCTTTAAACAAATGTTCTTCAGTACATTTTAAAGTTTAAATCATTCTTTATTGCAAGCAGAAAAAGAAATAATTTTGCCTTTACATGTTTGTATGCACATTAGATGATTTATTAGTTAGATTTATTAGAGTGTCTGCTGTGAACTTCAGTTTGAAAAAAAGTGTGAAAAATAAAGTAAAATCATACACTTTAAAGATTTCTATAAGTATTATTGAAGTGATCTGCAAAAATGCAAAATGCTCTAAATTATAACAGATGCTCCTCAATTAGTTCCTCCTAGGTCGGCAATCCTGTAAACCAAAATAGTTATGTATTTAAAACAAAAAGATCCAAAAAAATAATCTGAACATTAATTTTCAATCTTAGCAGCATTTTGGAGGATTATAAGCAGCAAAAATCTACATACAAAAAGCAATTATTAAAAGTTTCTTGGTTATTCTTTAAGAACATTGACAGAATTTGTAAAGAAAACAATCGCATAATCTTCTGCAAGCCTCCCTAATTTGTTGAATTCAGAGAGTGTGAGTTTTGCTGCAAAGCAGTTGTTGGATAATGTGAGTTATACATCAAAACAAGATTTTTAGCTTTTCTTTTTTTTTTTTTTTTTTTTTTTTTTCCAAGCCTTGATATGTTTATCATGGTCCAAATCGTAATGACATTTCGATTTGCCTTAAAAAGACTGATACGATAACATGAATAGCTCAACACCTTAAAAGGGGATAATGTGACTTATGCATCTACACCCCTTATTTGTTGAATGCTTAAATATATTTGTCCTAAGCTTTTTTAATTTGTTCCAAAGATGCATTTCTCCCTCTTTTAAAAGTGAAACAGAAAGGAAATATAAATTTAGGCAAATTGATTTGAATTTTAAACTAAATAAATATTTTTAAAGTTTGGAGTTGTTGTGGGAAACTTTTTAACTTTCACTTTTTATTGTTTAGTCAACAAATGTATTAAATGTAAGTCCTATGTCGCAGTTCAAATAATTTTCTATCTTTTTCAAATTATTATCATGTGTCTTAAAAAAAAATAGCTTTTTTTGGAGAAGGTTTTAGTTAATATAAAAATAAAATACTGTTTTGTGGGTTTCTTTTTTTTTTTTCTTTTTTTTTTTTTTTAATTGATAACTTTGCCCTAAAAGTTTGATTTTTTTTTTTTTTTTTTTTCTGGAAGCATTCTGTGGACTGCTATAATGTTTAACCCAGTACTTCACAAAATATTAATATTTTGAATGAAAGTAATCTTTACACTAGATTTATTTTTCATCGAAATTCTCAGTTTTTACTTGTAGGAAAACAATTGTTTGTTTTCAAACTGCATTTTAATTAAGTGTTTTATCATAATGCATTATATAAAATACAACAAGTTTATTATTGTTAAAAAACCATAATAGAAAATTTCCTTCAGTGCAAGGGGGGAGGGGGTGGTAAAGGGATTTAATACATTAAATTTGCTACGATTAGAATAAAATACCGTAATTTCCAGCTTATAACCCGCAGCGATAGATAATCCGCAGGTGCCTTTTTTCAAGTAGAAAAAAAATATTTCTTTAGATAATCCGCAGCGGTAGATTATCTGCGGATAGTATGGCGATGCTTTGACCGAAATTGGTAATTATTTTCTATGTATAGTAAAACCACGGTATTAATATTAGAATCGACTTAATGTAAAACATTTCCTACTAAAAATCTATTATTATGAATGAGAATTATCAAACATACTTTGACGGTCATTTTTTGATTTAAATCACAATTGATACACAATTCTTAAGCTAGGCATTCTACCTGTAAGCCCTAAGAACTGTATTATAAAATTAATCAAAATAAGAAAGCGAACATTTCTTTCGGAACAAACAAAGCAAAATGTATGGTAGCATGCAGAATACTTATCGCATATTTTGTAACATCGTAATTATTACCCTCAAAGGTCCCTGTTTTTTCCCCCCATCTTCAAGAAATCTACTGAACGACTGCAGTGGCATCTAGTGTCATGTAATTGATTAACTGACTTAAATCTTTTTCGGGTCTAAATATACTGGAAAGAAAGAAATGAACTTTTATTTTGTTTTTATAAATAAAGTTTTTTATTGTAAAATCTGAAGGCTTTAGGAAAAATTTCAGTAGATAGTACGCAGCGATGCATAATACGCACTGGATAATTTTTCATCTTTTTTAGTAGATAATCCGCAGATTATAAGCCGGAAATTATGGTGCTTATTATAAATATTCAAAAAATTAAAGAAATGTGTTGTAGGTAATTACATATTATTGTAATGTAGTATAAATTTGAAAAATGTACCCCATCCCAACCTTCCCTCTTTCCCCCCCCCCCTCTTTTTTTTAATCCTCCTTAATTTCATTTTATTTTTTTATTTCTGCATTGTATTCAGTTATTTATTGGTAGTTTTTCTTTTTTATTTGTTAGATTTTTTTATTATTTATATTTGATCTTATGTTCATATTAAATACTTTTTGTTTTTTCCCTTCATTTATTCTGTTTTATAGTATGCATGAAGAACTCTCCAAGTATGATGTATTTTTGTTTATCATCTGTTTTTCATATGAATGTAGTTGTAATGAAAAAGAAAAGTGCAATATCAGAATTTGTACAACAAGTAAGAAAGGCTTTTGGTATTCATTAATTTTAATGGTTGTTTATAAAATTATTATTTTTTGATCTAATGAATTTCCTGTTCGTGGCCAGTTGTAAAGGGGACTGTCATTCTGTTTTCACAATATTGTATAGAGATGTATTCTCCTTGATTATTTATCTGTGGTAAATGCAGTGTGTACAAATGCATGTTTCTTTAACATCAGAATTTATATGAGACTGATAATTACTGCAATATGCTAAATTAATTTCGCAACAAAAATTAATTCCCAAAACTACCTCTGAAAATATTGTGATTGTCATGAATGTAAAGCTATATTAATTAATAAAGCCTTTGTGATCTTCAACAATTTATAGAGAGGGAAATTTCACTCTTGTGTATGTGTTTGTGGCTTAGAGCAGATATTCATTCATCCCTGGTAATCATTGTGTTATTCAAATCTTGACAAATATTTCAAATGTTAACCTATAATCTAAGTTATCTTTATTATTATTGTTATTACTCTTTATTTAATAACTCATATTTGAGTTAGGAAATTTAAGACATTTAAACCTAAGTTTTGTTTGACTTCTTATTTTTTCAGAGAGAGTCTAGTTTTAGGATGGGAATTAATGGCTGTGTGTTTAACATTTTTCCCACCTTCTGCGAAATTTCAGCCTTATTTAGAAGGTTATATTAAAAAGCATCAAAGTAGTACTCTTGATCCTCCAGATGTAAGTTTTCATTTTTGAAATTTATTATAACTGTATTTACTAAAATACTTAAATTTGAAAAAGATATATATATATATATATATATATATATATATATATATACAGGGTGTCCGGTGCTAACGGTGCCCAATGGCTATTTCCTAAACTGTTAGAGACACATAGTTCCAATTGTAAAAATGCTTTAAATTGTATAATCTATTATATCAGAGACAATCGAAGTCAGTAAATCAATTCCTATAAAAATTACCAAATTTAAATTTTTATACGGTCCTCCAGTCCAATCAGTTATCTTTAGAAAAACTTTCTATATACAATTTCATGCACAATAAAAAAAAAATTGTCCTTGTACGACCAAAATTCACAGAGTTATGAAGCAGCAAACATTTTGACTCTTTGATTAAGCTTTTATTTCCAAAGTTCTTTTATCTCGCCGCTATAATCTGTTTTGTTTATAGTTCTAATTAAGTTTAGTTGTACACCTCTTAATAATTTTGTAATACAGTAGTTCCTTTTTATATTGCACTTGTCGGGAGACAAAAATGTGCAATACATCCAGAAAAGATGGTTCATATGTTGTTAAAAGTTTCTAGTTTTATAAAAATACACACTGCACTCTACTAATTTTGCTATATTTTAAGAGAGCTATCGAAAAGAATCAGTTAAACAGTAATGGCAATAAAGATCCATTTACCTTTTTTTTTTTTATGGGTGGTAAGTACATGTGTATTTACATTTTCCCTTTTCTGCTGAAGAAGAGACTGCCTAAACTCATTTGTTATTTGTTTTAATAACTTCATTGTTTTAACAAGTATGATGCAGTTATCACATATTTATAATTACTTTTGATTTTTCCTTTACCTATTCTAAATTTAATACTCTTTGCTGTTTTTAAAACTCCCATCTCTGTTCCTAATTCTATTTCTTTAACTGTTTCTTAAATTACTTTGGATTTCTATAATAGATTTTTGCAAGTGTCACAGGTCTGAGAATTAATTTATTTTGATCTAGTTCCGTGGGGTTTCAATAATATGGCTTTGAGTACAATGTCGTCTTGACTTTCACCTCTCGGCGAAACATATTTAAATTTTAGTAGATATGCATAACCCCTAATGTTTCATTTCATTTTTTCTATCTGGCTATTTATTTGGCGACCGTCCCTTCTAGCTCTCAGTTTTATTGCAAGGTTGGTTTTCTCTTCTCAGACCTTTTTCACACTCGCTCAATGCCTTTGCCTCTGCCCAAGAGGTCCATGCTATGTTACTAGCCATGGTTAAATTATTTCTGTATTATGTTTCAATAAAACTAAATTGAAATTTTTTACTGAGTTTTCTTTCATTTTAAAGTGCGATGAGCTCATCTTTTGTGGATGCAGTATATATCTACTGTACGATTCACGCAAGTTCTAAATGGCTTAGGTCATCGCTGTCCAAGGACAGCATAGCAAGCAACAGTGAGCAAAACTTTAGCAGTTGCATCTCACATGTGTGTTATTCATTTGTTAGCATGTTCAATTTTTCATTGGAAAATTTCTGAAACAAAAGTGTAAAAGCAGGGGGAAAATTTAGTCTTAAATGAAGAATGTATATCTTTGCGTGCAATATATCAAGGCACAAAGTGAGTGGATACTGTATTAAAAACACCTTAATCATTTTTTAAAAGCCATTTTATCTTATGAAACAACAAATTCTATTGTGCAAAATTTGTGTGTTGACAAAGTCCCAATTTTCACATTTGGTTATTTTAGTGATTTTGTGAACCTTTTGTTTTTATACAGACTTTAAAACTATGCTTGTTTAACTTTTTCAATCCAGCATATTGCTTTTCTCTTTGTTTCCTGATGCAGCACCTGACCAACAAATCTTAAAAGTTTAATTTTGTTGAGACATTGCTTTATTCCCTTGTTAATGGAGGAAATAATAATAATAATAATAATAAATTCAAAAATAATATTTTTAACTGTGATTAATTCAGCTTGGAATTATACTGATAAGACTAACTTTTCTTGTTCAAACTTTAAATTATTTTGTCTACTATAAAAGCATTTTGTTTGTATTACATATTGTAACTAAATTTTTTTTCTATTTTTATGATAGCCTTCATAAGTTTGTAATTTGAAAGTAGTATTTTAGAAAAGCAGTCTGTCAGTAGTAATGTTTATTTATGTGTCACTGATATCTCATAAAGTATCAAACTTTTATCAAACACTTTTCTAGTAAACACCGCAAAGTTTTTCTTTTTTCTCCTACATTTTAAAATTATTATTTGTTTGGTTAATACATTTGAAATAAAAATTATTTACTTAATTTTTTTAATTAAGAAATTGCATGATAGTATAATAGTTTCTTGTATGAAGCAAAAAGTTTATGTGAATGTATTTACCGTATTGGCTTGAATATAACGCAAACCTGAAATTTCTCATGAAGTTAATTAGAAAAATCCTATATTTAGGCCTCGAATTTAGCACGTCAGGGTTTTGATGGGACATGACCAGTCAAGAAACATCGGGTTATATTCAGGCCAATATAGTATATCCTTGTATTACATTGCCTATATTATAATTTCAATTTCTTTGCAGTTGAAAATAAGTCAGTATGCTTTGGTATGTGGCAAAAGATTGGAGCAAATATCTCACAAAGGTGCTGCCAGGAGTTCGAGAAAACCCACTGTAGAAGAAATTGAACAATCTAGAGTGAGTTCTTTAAATGCATTGACATGCCATTTTTAAATAAAAAAACTTTGATGCAATAACATTATTTAAAGTTTCAAGTGTGTAATAGAGATTAATTCAGGCTCATTTCTGAGCCTGACTAACTATTACTTATCTCAGCTTGAAATTCTAGCTAATTAACAAATTGGAGCCAGCTTTATTCATTTGATATCATAAACTTAACAGTTGTCTGAAAAAGTGACATTTTGATTAAGTTGATGCACTTTCAAAATTTATTATCATATTTATAAAATATTGAATTGTAAAGAAGTGTACAATTATTTTTGACTATAAGTTTGTACAGCATGTGAGTTGTCTTAAACCGAATGCAGTCTACACATGTTTTAACCTGGTAGCACTCGTATGTTGCACCATTATATCACTAGATATTCACTATATTTGCTTTTCATTATCTCTCATTCAGTGACTAAAGTGACATTTTAATTAAGTCGATGCACTTTCAAAATTTATTATCATATTTATAAAATATTGAATTGTAAAGAAGTGTACAATTATTTTTCATCTTTTGCTCAACTATAAGTTTGTACAGCATGTGAGTTGTCTTAAACCAAATGCAGTCTACACATGTTTTAACCTGGTAGCACTCGCATGTTGCACCATTTCTTGAGCTTGTAATTAACCATTATGAATTACCCTTTAAGTAGCTAACACTTAAAAAATGATTTCTTTATTTTAATAGTACCTGCCAATAGCAGGTGTTTTTTTTTCTATTATGAGGGATGAATCTTATATTTCTTAGGCTACTGTAATTGGAAAACCTGGGAACCCCATGCAACTATGTTGAAATGAAATTTCTCATTTTTATTTCCTCTTTGTGTTAAAGTTAAATGTATGGTTTATGAATTACCCTTTAAGTAGCTAGCACTTAAAAAATGATTTTTTTTTAATTTCTTCAATAGTACTTGCCAATAGCAGGTGGTTTTTTTTTTTTTTTTTTTTTTTTTTTTTTTGCTGTTATGAAGGATGAATCTTACCTTTCTTAAGCCACTGCAATTGGAAAAACCTGGAAACCACGTGCAACCATATTAAAATTTCTCACTTTTGTTTCCTCTTTGTCTTAAAGGTGGTTGTATGGTTTACTGTAATATTGTTTTAAATGCCACTCAACTGAAAACTGGTTAACTTTGAGAAAGAGATGGAGCATTTGAGAGTGTTACCAGATACTGTTTCATCTTTTACATGAGATAATACTTGTAACTGTATATCATTTAGTTTTAAAATTCACTAGATATTTTTATATCACTAGATATTCACTATATCTGCTTTTCATTAACTCTCATTCAGTGCCAGTCCTTGGCATTTTTTGAAGTAGTGCAAACTACAAAAATGTTTGCCCACCCCTCCACACACACACACACATGTAGTTAAAAAAGTTTTCTCTCTTCTTTTGTTTCTTTGTTGTTTTTCTTCAGTGCAGTAATTATTGTTGGTATAGAAAAAATTATATCACAGAAACAATACAGTGCATGATTTTTACAGGATTTTGGGGGGTGTATTAAATTAGCACAGTCGCCATCCCACCTCTCTCTTTCACCCTCCACCTCTCTTCCACCCCCAACCCTCTCTCTTTCACCCTGCCTGACGCCAGAAGAAAATTCCTCCCTCCCATGCTCACACTCACAGTTGAAGCACGCTGCAACGACTTTGAAAATGAAGAACCAGTGGGGGAAGTTAGCCACCTTCGTTTCCTGAACTTGCATTCCGGAGAGAATTTTAACCTGTAATCTTTCAGGAAAAAAAATCTAACTAACATTTCTGCACGGTTCAAAATTTAAAAGAGGGCAAAATCAATGCTTTATCAATGGTAAAAAGATGGGTAATTTTTGCCAGTTAGATTTTTCGATGCAACAGTTTAAAAATAAAAAACAGTATATTTTGTTGAAAACTAAAATTTCTTTTAAAAATTCCCAAAAATCTGCAAATTTAAGCACGATTTTGTAACAAAGTTTATTTGAAAAAGAAAATTCTGTAGTTTCTGATGATATAAAAAATATAGTGTTCGTACAAAAATTTAGCTCCTAATAATGCAAAATGCAAAAAAAAAAAAGGCCAAAAAACTTTAAAAACATAAAATACCTAAAACACTATTAATCCAATTAATTTAATTTTTATGGCACTAGCTTTCACTTGTCCTATTTAGTCAGTTGCCAAATTTGGTCCAGAACCATTGAACGGTCTGGACACCTATAGCAAGCAAATAAACAAACAAGATTTCCTCTTTTATATATATATAGATATTTATGTTTATTTTATTTGAGAATTTTTTTATTTTTTAAATATTATAAAATGGACAGAGAAAAATTTTGATTTTATGAATATTTTACTATTAGGTTCAGATTTTTCGCCCATCAATGTTTGGTAATAGTCTTGAAGAAGTAATGACTCTTCAGAAAAAACGCTATCCAATGTATAGCCTCCCTTGGATACAGACAACTTTATCAGAAGCTGTTTTACAGTTGAATGGAGCCCAAACTGAAGGCATATTTAGGTAATTTTTATATTGCTTTAAGATTGTTTTAATAAATGTACTTTAAACTGTCAATCAATGTATGCATAGTTCAATATGTTAGTGTCACATTTGTTGAATTCTATAAATATTTTAAATACTCCTATCACTATTATGCAGTAGTGGCTTGTGACCTCATTTATGGGAAATCTATACTTACACTTATATGAGCAGATTATTTTGAAAACAAAGGAAAGCATCTACTGATTTTGGGCCTTTTAATAAAAGTCTTGAATCAGTGTGGCAGCTTAAATTGCTACAAATTTATAATAAATGGAGATAAAACAGACACATTAACATTATATAATAATTAAAAATACAAGATGATATGATCTAAGGTTATAATTTAAATTTGTTTGTGTTAGCTATTCACACAAAAAGCATAATTACAGTCTAGAAAGCTTTTTTTTTTTTGGGGGGGGGGAGGATTTTTTTTTTCTCTGCTTTGTATGTATACATATTGCTTTATATAAGCTTATGCACCTATTACATAGATCCCTTCTGAATGCAGTATTTATCTTTTTAGAGTTCCAGGTGATATTGATGAAATAAATGCAATGAAGATGAAGATTGATCAATGGGAGCTGATTGAATGTGATGATCCACATGTTCCTGCTTCTTTGTTAAAGCAATGGTACAGAGAATTGTTTGAACCTTTGATACCAGCTGAATACTATGAAGAATGCATAACATATTGCAATGATCCTGATGGAGCAATTCGTATTGTGAAAAATTTACCAGAACTTAATAGATTAGTCTTTTCATACCTGATACGTTTCTTGCAGGTAATCATTTTTCTTTTGCTTATTATTCAATTTTTCTATTTAAGTACAAGATAATCCAAGATCATTTGTCAGGCTTTCTTGCAGAAATGAAAATATTTGTTACCTTTGTTCTACATTTTCTTTTCAGGGACAAATAAAAGTAAAAAAAATTGTTATAAATGCATTAGTTATAACTTAACAAAATGACTTCTTTGCTGCAAAGTAAATGCAGAAGAAATGCTTGCACCAAAATTGCAAAGTTACTGTGTGTGTTGGTGGGTTTTTTTTTTTTTTTTATTATTATTATTATTATTATTATTTCAAGTTTGTAAAAAGATTTCATGAATAGTCATAAGATAAATCATGCCAAATGCATTAATTATGAAAAACTTTCCAACACAACAATATTTTTGTGCCAAATTTGGCCATGTATTGTACTTAAATCTTTCAGTATTGTAATTTAGTAGTT
The DNA here is from genome assembly GCA_038373885.1 of Cheiracanthium punctorium. NCBI lineage: Eukaryota > Metazoa > Arthropoda > Arachnida > Araneae > Cheiracanthiidae > Cheiracanthium > Cheiracanthium punctorium. The sequence continues at coordinate 1,239,207 of JAWZYV010018664.1, forward strand.
ACGGCATAGAGACATGAGGGCTATCAACCTAAGGGGGGATTCCTTGGGTGCAGGATGTTTTTAAGGGTTTCTGAAGCGTATTCACGTTACATCTGGAGAAAATCACTCAAAAGTACAGACCGCTAGATTGGCCAAGGTAGGCCATAACCCAGGACCTTTACACTTAAGTGATAATCTTCACTAAGATTACACTTCAGTAAGAGATAATCTTTAAAAAATGCTGTTAAAACTATTAATTTAATTTTGCGAGACCCTGTAAAAGAACTTTAAATGTTATTTCCATCTTTTAACTGAAGAATAAACAATTACAAGTGTTTATATACTTATATGGTGCTTGAAAAGGATAAATGTCTCTACCCTGTCATAGACAGTAATTTATTGAAATTATTTTGAGTGCTGCTGTATAAGAGCTATAAATACTAGAGACACTATTTTTTGATCAAGATCAATACTTTGTAATTCCTAATAACATAATTTTGCTATGTTTGAAGTTGACAAATAAGTCTAAAATATGCTTTAAAAAATGATTAACCATAGAGTGTAATGTATTGAAATTGTTTGTGCTCCTATAAAATAACTACAAATGCTTCATACACCTTTTTCAATTGAGTGCATGGTACTGTACATAGAAATAACATCTATAAATTTCATAGTCATCAATTCATATTTATAGCAGCTAGACCACGTACGAACAGACAGACGAACACCGACAAGTCATAAACACCATAGTCTAATTGTAGAGGGTGTTAAAAATGTAAATATCCCTCCTACAATATAACAGTATCACACAGACACAGAGTGTGAGGAATTGCTCTTTTAAGGTTTCAAAGTCTAAAATGTTTCACATACCAAAAAAAAAATCAATTGCAATTTGGTTGCATGTGAATCGGTCAATTAGAGGGCAAGTTACGGATGTTCAAAATTCCCATTGGAATCAATGTACCTTAATGTTATCACATTAGAAATTTATTGATTTCCGGCCAAAGAATGAAAATATCACCTAGCTGGATTCATTCTTTAAAACATTTCATGTTTTATTTGGCAATTTATCTCCAGAAGTCACTAAGCTTGGCCACATTTAGTGCAATTTTCAAATGAAACACACAACCATCATTTGGTCATTAGCTTATAATATAATAGAATGGTATTGTGCTTGAAATGGGTGAATGTCTGTAAAGGTGCTATTGACAGTAATGTATTGGAATTCTTTTGAGTGCTCCTGTAAAAGATCTATAAATGCTACGTATACCATTTTCAGTAGGGTATGTAACGGTAGGTTCTGTACTTTGGAATAACATATATGAATTTCACAGCAATATTTTCCTAAATTATTTATAGGTCTTTGCTGCTGAAGAAAATTGTGCTGAAACAAAAATGGATGCCAAAAATTTAGCTATGGTTATGGCACCCAACTGTCTGAGGTGTACTGCTGAAGATCCTTCCATTATTTTTGAGAATACTCGAAAAGAAATGGCTTTTATTCAGACTCTTATTCAGCATCTGAATACTAGTTATATGGAAGGTGTTATATGAGCTTGTTCCATTGTGCTATTTCAACTTTAAAATTCACTACTGAAACAAAATATATCACTGCAGTAATCAGGTATCTAATATGTGCAATATTAACTGCAGTAACACCCCCAATGTTATACCTATTTCTCCAGGCTCATACTGTTAGATAAGGTGCTATTCCCTGTTTTATTAATATTCTGATGTTGATTTTTAATGTATATTTCCGATTGTACATGTATGTAAAATTTAGCTATGAACTATGAGAAATATTTGTAAATGATTTTTTGAATATACATATATATACTAAATGAATAATATACATAAGAGGTCAAAATTGATCTTTAGAATCCTCAATTTAAAGTAAGAATGCCATAGTGCTGTTGAGAGAAATTTTACAAGTATATATAATATATATAGAAATTGAAAAGAAAAAAATTTGTTTTGTTTATAATTTATATTTTTTCTTAGAGATATTTAAAAGTGGTTGAATATTTCTGTGCTCTCTTGTGCAGTTGACTCTAATACTTCTTGTTTATTTTCTCAATTTTTAGTTAAGTAAAGCTATTGCATAATCTTTTTCTTGTTGATTGATTAATTTGAAATGGGAGATAGGTATTCACCCTTAGAGGAGTATCTAATGGGAATTTTTTTTAAATATTCATTAAAACAATTTCTTACTTGTATCCTTTGAGCATTTTGTATTACCTCAAGCTTACATGAGGAGCATCTGCCTAGAGGTGGAGATGCCTTAGACAGAAGATTTTTTAAGAGGTTCTAACACGTATTCACATTACATTGGGAGAAAACTGTCCAAAACTCCAGACCATTAGAGTGATGAAGTACTTGATTTTGTTAGGGTGCACAGACTCGTGGATCAAATCTAACTGGTCTAGATCTCAAAAAATTGTCAACAATAACATATATGTATACTTTATACATACAGGCTATACCAATACAACACTTAATTATAGCAGAGCTCTTTTTCTTCAATATCCAACACTTAATAATCATTCTAATAGTGCGGTGGTTTTTAATAGTCTTGTTTTTTCATGTTGTTTGTATGAAAATAAATATGGAACATTCTAAAAAGCATGCTCATCATTTAATGAGCTGGTTGCAGTAATGATGAGCAAAGTAACTTTCAATTCACTAGGTCGAGTCATTAGTAAAGATTTCTATTTTTTCAAGCTATATACTAACTCCGAAGTTTGGTTTCCTAACTTAATTACTTGTTTTATTCTTAAAATGAAATAATCTTCTCAAATCGTGCTGGTAAATGTTAAATATCAAATCAAAAGATGTACATATCTTTTTTAATGTGCATCTTGATAAATTAACAGCTGATTGTGTTTTAATTTCATGTTATACTACTTGTTTGTACTAATATAAGAAATAAAAGAAAAATGAAAGTAACAATGAATTTGGGTTTAAGCAAAAAATTATTGAGAGTAATTTTACCATTATTTATTAGTAATCATTAATGACTCTCAACAAAAACTAGGAAATTTCTGTATTACATAAAAGTTTTGAGGTATTTTTCTATAAAATTATTTAACAGTAGCCTTATCTAATCAACTAGATATTTCTATTGATATGCCAGTCCTGAATATAATTATATTCGATTTGATCTGATATTCATTTATGTTAAATTGTCTTTCTTAAACACTTTTCTAGATTTTTTTTAATCGATGGTTGACTGTGTTTTTGTAAAGAATGCTAAATATATAGATTACTTTATAAATTTCTGTGAATGTTCTTCAGATTATTCTTTACGTCTATGTTTAAATTAGATGAATGCCCCCAAAAAAGTATGCAATTACATCTAAAAAGCACATTTTTTATTTCCATAAATATACACATAATGTTTTTCGTTTAGAGTCAGCTGGAGTCAACTGCACATACACGGTGGTGTATCTGTAAAATAATATTTATATATGAGAACAAATCATATTTTTGTGCATTGTTTATACATGCAATATGTTGTTTCTCGTCCTTATATTGCTTTTTTAAACACATAAGACAATCCCAATTTTTATATTCTTTTATTTCGCTCAGTAATTTACTTCTATTAAAAAATTTCTTGCTATGTTTAAGCATGTCTGAGATTTGAAAGTATTTTACCTCTTTGTACTCTTTAAAAACCATTTGAATGAGAATGAGTCCACATTTAAAAGCTTTCTTGGTTTTAAATGAAAGCTTTTGGGGAAAGTTACTGATGCTTTTACATTTGTGTAAGATTATAACTCAAAGGATTTTAAAAAGAATGTTATTTATTCATTATTCTCCAATACTTTAATTTCACCTGGCCAATACTTACTTTTCTGCTTTTCACTTTAAATGTCATCAAAGTATGCTTCGATCTTTATTACCTTTTTAAGAAATAAAAGAAATCTACCTAGTAATGGTACCATTACATGTTTATTTTTAATAACTGTTTTTAAGAGCTTAAAAATCACTAATTAAATGTGCAATGAGAAATTTTATTCAATAGTTTTTTACTGTTGATTATATGCTTTAACTATTGCATTCTATGCTTCTTCATTTTTTCTTACAATGGTATAAAAATGTTAAATGTCACATTAAAATGGAGAAAAAAATTATTTAGAGTTCACTTGTTTATTAAATTTTAATAATACATAATTTCAAAATAATCAAAAATACGTATATAATTTTAATATGTAGTTCCATGTAAAGTCTTTGTAGCATTTTGTATCAACGGAATTTGGAAAGAATATTTACAAATGCCTTCAAATAAAATGAAATTTAAATTAGATTAAAAAAACTTTTTAAAAATTTAATTTACTGCTTTTGTATGTAATAATGACAAAAAGAAAAAAGGTATTTTTGTTTTTGCAAAAGTTTAAAAAGAATTTTTTTAATTACATTATATTTAATTGTTTGCTTTTCTTTAGAATAACTTAATTATGAAATTTACAAGTTTTCTTTGGCAACTTTATGTATAAGTTTTTATATCAAAATTAAAATCTCCTTTATTGACAATAATTTAGAAACATCTAGTTTCTCTTAGAATATTTTTTATTATAAAAAAAGTGAACATAATATAAATAATTTATTACTTTATAGTTATTCATATTGACCATGGGTTATTTTTAAGAATATGAATTAATACATTATATGTTTTAAAAATATTATTTGTACAAATTAGGAAATTGGAGTTTAGGCTGATTAATTTACCAACTATGTGAAAACTCCAGAGCTGGGGGTCAAACCCTGTACGTTAAGTGGCTGTCCTGAATTCAATACCCAGCTCTGAAATTTTTTGCATAGTTGGTAAATTAATGAACCTAAATACTCCAACTTCCTCAGTTACTTAGAAGGTTGATAAAATTTGTGAGATATCTCACTTTCTAAAATATGTATTATTGGTATATTTTGCTTAAATGATTTTGCATTATCTCTGATACTATTTAATTCTATATGTACATATAATATGTTTCATTTTCAAAAGAATTTACTTGTAGGTTGTATATAAAGTGATGTATTGAAGGTAGAAAAAAAAACTATTTTTAATACTTTTAAAATTTGAACCACCATTTAACCTGCATTTTAAGCTAGTTCCCATTTCAACAGATTGTTTAAAAAAAATTTTTGAAACTAATATGCATTTATTCATAAAGTGGATTGTATTTATTATTATTATTTTAAATCTATGTATTCATGTAAATAATACACTGTTGTAAACTTTTCCTTACTTCTGTTTTTTTTTTTTTTTTTTTTTTTTTTCCTGTTTATAAAAAGTCAATCTTATTGCTTTACATATCTATAGATACATTTCTGTAAATATTTAGTTTTTAATGTTTGCAAATAAAAATTATCAGAGAGTTATTTTTAATATGAATTAGATTTTAGAGTTATTGAAAAATACATATTTCCTAAGCTGTCCTCCTGTTTTATTTATTTATTTTTCTAAGTTAAAATTCTACCATGTGACCATTTACCATCCCATGTCCATTTACCTAATGAGCCTATTTTCTTGCATGTGATAATGTGACTTAGATTTTTTTTTTTTTTTTTTTTTTTTTAGAAATTTAAAATTGCAATTTTCATAAATTTGAGTGCCAAATGATCAAACAAAAAATCATTTTTAATTGCTATCCCTTACACTATGTGTATCTGATAAATTACATTTTATAATTGCTGAAAACTGTTTAATAAATCAAAAATTTTACAGACTTGCAAACTTTTTTAAGCAACATCTGATGCTATTTGATATTGCATATTATTTTAAAGGCTTAGACCTGCCTAATAATTTATATAAATAAACTATTGTTGTATATAAAACGAAAAAATTATTTCTTTTATTGTGAATGTCATTGGCAATAAAATGTAAATTAACGCTTTTAGTGGGTCATAATCAATTGGATTCTTTATGACATCAGTTTCTCCAGATGGGAAAATATTTAAGGCTGTTTCTTTTAAAGGATTACAGAGACCCCCCATAGAGGGCACCCCATCCCTCAGCCTAGGTCTCTATGTAAATTCCACCATCCACACAAGCAAAAACTGAAAAGTAAACGGTTGTAGTTGACTTTCATTTACCATTTTACAAAGTTTTAATTATTTTACTTTTTAACACCAGTTTTTTGTTGCGTGTTCCTGTTAATCAACCTATATGTCTCATGAATTTTTCAGAAAAAAGCCCAAGAACTTTATTCAAAAATGGAACAAAACTGCCATCCCTGTGGAGGAACTATTGCAAAATATCTCGTATTTCAGATTTTTCTCGCAGTATTTCATAACTTTTATAGGTTTACTATTTGTAATTGTACATTGTACAACTAAGGCATGTAAAAAACATTCTAAATTTTTTTCAAGACTCGAGCACAATTTGATTTTTTAAAAAGTTGCATGGTTTTATATATATATATATATATATATATATATATATATATAAAGAAACAGCCTTAAAAAATGTGAAAGAAAATGTATAATATTATAACTAAAATATTTTTTGCTATTTAGATTGTTAGTAACAAAAATAATTAAATTGTCACAATTTCAGTATTAAGAACACTTCAGCACTCAACAATTTGTATTACATGAAAGTAGCCCCTTTCAAAAAATTAGCTGAGCATAAGTTTTTATGGGAAAATTTTTCGATGAATGATATTACAATCTGTGTTTCTTAGTTTTATTTCATGTAATACATAGGGCTAATAATACTGAATGGACGATTGTGCAAGGGAGATTTTGCTGTTCCTTTAACTTGTTTATGCTTGTCATTTCAAAACATTTCAATGACCAGTGCAAGGAAGCAATGGTTTTTCTGTAATTCATGAAAATAAAAATATCAGTGGGAAAACTTACAATCATTGCAGATCAAATGATACATGCTTCAAATTAATTATTAGATTTCTATATTTGATCTAACATCCATAATTGAATGCTAATGTAAAGAATATCAGTATTTTAATTTGTATGTTGATGCTTTTAATTAATGTGTCACTTCATTGATTTTTATGCTAAAATTGATTATTTCTATACTAAATCCTTTGAGTAAAATGGATTGAAACTTTTGTAACATTGTAATATTCAGAGGCATATAATCATCTTAATCTCTTAGTTGTAATTCATACACTCTTAGAAGGAAATTGTGTGAAGTACCATTTATTGGTTCTTTGTCTAAATGTATCATCTAATTTTTTAAATGTGGTTATGTGAAATGAATGTTTTGAGTGATATTGATATTCATTTGTAATTTGTGTACCATTTCCTTACATTTGTGTAAATTCTCTCCCATACTATATATTGTATAACTGTTTGAGAGAATTTTGTGTAACTTTATCATATTGTTACTTAGTGTTAGGGAAAATGTGTAGTTTGGTTTAATTGTACCACAGTAATTCTAATCATCTGTTAATTAATTTCTTGGTGCCAAAATTTTATGACTACTGTACTGAAACCTTGTGTGACAAATTATAATGCTTAATTTGTGTTACTCTAACATCTTTGCATGCGTAGATTTTTAAGCACTTATTAATGTTTGTTTACACTTACAATTATCATTCACTTTGAGTATAGAATTTAAAACTGGTTGCAATAATCAGCAGAAAATAAAAATCTTCTTAGTATATTACAAATCTGAATGACATTTAGTAGTTATATAGGGTTTTAGCTTCATCAATTACATAATATAAATTATCAAGATATGCAAATATTTGTTTCAACAAGGAAGATTTTTGTGTTTCTCCTAATGAAAATATATATATATATATTATCATCTTTCAGTTTTTTATGCACAAGCTTATAAGATTCGTTATAACATTTGTTCAATTGTTGTTTTTAACAATCGTTTGAGTAAAAAATTTCTTTTGTGATTTCTTAAAACTTGTTTAAACTTAAAATTTAATTAAATATTAGTGTGTATTTTACTTATTAAAAAAATTTTACATCTTACTGTATTAGTTATGCTTTAAAATTTGTGATTAAAATTAATTAGAATATAACTCACTTTATATAAACATAAAATCAAAGCTATTTTCTTTATAACTTTCATTGTATTGATTCATAATTATGTTAATTTTAATTTTTAGCCAGAATTCCCGATGCATATTCTTCCTCATTCACCAGTCAAGATTTTAGATGAAGTTATATAAAAATTAATGTCATCTTTGCTTTCATAAATTGTTTTGTTGTTAACATCATTATGTAAAATATGCCATAGGAAAAAATTAAGTTTTCACTTCTATTACATTTATCATAACTTATTATGATTATAGAAACTATTGTGTGCTAAAGTATTTACTTTATTAAATTATCCACATATTATTATGTGGATACATGTTAAATAATTATGTTTTAGCTAATGAACAGCTGTACATGAAATATTTCTTGTTTTTGTGTTATAAAAAACACTAACAAAAACAGGGTGTGACCTTGGAATCATGAATTTGAATGAAATTTTGTGAAAATGTAGCTAATATGCAATCACTGGCACAAAATCTAGAACCCAACATACAGGCATTCTCAAGAAATAATGTTCTAAACATTTGAAAATCGTAAATACAGTTTAAGTACTATTTTGATCAAAAGTAATTTGAACAATCGCAGTTGGTATAGGCATTAAGCTGGAGATCCTTAGGTTGTGCATTCGTGTCACTTTAGGGGCGAAATAATTTTTATGTTTCTTTGGTTCATTTTATAGCATATTGAGTTAAATAATAAAATAAAATTCATTTTAACATCACAGCTTTTGTTATTAAATTATTTTCAAATAAGCAATCGCAATTAACTTAGCTGAGCTAAGTTAATTAAGTTTCTGAGTTGTGAAATAATCAAAAACTCTTAATTCACAAAATTAAGAGATATGTTTGCATGTTTTTACAGTGGAAAATTAAATAGTGGAAAACAAATCAGATCTGCACTAAATTCACATATATCTAAAATCAGTTTATTTTTGAGTTAATCGAATATTGAAAAATTATTTGTAATGTGGTACCTTGAAACACAAGACTCCGGACATATGAGTTTTTTGAGATATGAACTAAAATTAGGTCAATTTTTGACTTAAAACACAAATCAAAATTTGGTATATAAGCTATCTTTGACCACATTACAGACATCACCATATTATTCATATGAGTTTTGTGTTGGAGAGCATCTCACATCATGATTTTAGTTCCCAGATTTTGCTGTCCACTGAAGTATTTTCTTATTTGTTCCATTTTAGATTCCAATTGAGTGTTTTCTTCTTTTTTCATGTGTGTGTATGTGTTTAACATTTGTTTCATTTTACTATGAATTTGAAGGTGATTGTAATGGACAGTGATAAGATAATTTCCATAGAAATAAAGCACTAGATAATTGACAAACATTACATGGCTTAAGAGTTCCAGATTTGGCAATGTATTGGTGCAATACTTCTACAGTATGTAGTATTCTGAAGCAGAAAGACTTAATGAAAGCTATAGTGAGTGTTAAAGGTATTATTATTTTAAAGCTAAGCATCTCTATCCATGAAAAAGTGGAAAACTTGTTATTTTTTAGGTTAAGCTTGAAACAACTCATCGTCTCATCCTTGGCAATGCTCCTGCCTATCTGTTAAACTTTTAGGAAGACATCTTAAAAGAGTTTAGCTTTATAAAAATTTTTACCTTCCACCCAACACCATCATCCCTAATCCTACAGCTTTTGAACCAGCAGATGATCTCCAGTTTTAAAGTAAAAAATGTTTTACCAAACACTTGTTCTGTTCCAATGGTCCTTTGAAGTTGCAGAAAGCACAAGCCTTACTCTTCGGGAGTTTTGGAAGGATCACCATAATATTGTCATATGCCTCAAAATTATTGATATGGCCAAATGGGGTGTTACAAAGAACCTTGATAAAAAGCTGTGCTTCTGATGCAGAGGTTAAATGAAACATTGAAGAAATTTTGAGAACTGTGAATAGTGGAGGACATAGAAGGTCTAGAGCCTAGACTTTTGATAAGCCTAGAAATGGATCAGGGGGACATCAGAAAACTTGTCACTGGACATTCTGGTGAATTTATTTGGGACTTTTTGGAGACACTAACACATTCAGCTGCATAAAGAGGTTTACAAAAGAACAGGTTAAGATTTAAAAAAAAATTATGTATGTTAAAAAGTGTCTGACTTTATTGATCAGAAATACCATGAAAAGGGTGCAACTGGTCATATAACTCTGTTTAATGACACTTGCCTAAATTTGTTTCATTTCAGGAAAATACTAAAAGGAAGGAAGGAAGAAAATAGAACATAAAAGTTTGTGTGCATTTTTATAATGAATAAATTATTATACAGAAGTTATAATGGTTTATTTGGGTCTGGTTCAGATTAATTGTATTTCAATCAATTTCAGTGTGAAAAATTATTCAATATAAGAGTACTTTGACTAAGGAGCTTTGTCAAGGAAAAAATTAAACTAGTATCTGAAGGTACCATTATGTTAGATTTTATCTATGTTGTAGTATCATTAAAAAACACATGGACAATCAAAAGGAGTAAAAAAGGCAGTTTTTGCAGAAGATTTAACATTGTGTATTTGGTTAAAAAATAAAGGCAGAAATGAAATTGTTTGTCCACTGTATATACACACATTCTAGTCTATATATATAAAATAAAAGTAATTGATTTGATTCATAAATTAGTTTTTAAGAAATAATTATTTTTTTCAATATCTCTATGAAATATTTTGAACAGTATGTTAGTTTTATACACTTTTCTAAAAAACTAATGAGGTTATCACCTTAAAATTTGATATGGTGTCAGAAAGCATGCTATCTGAAAATAACAAGAAGCGATTTTCATTTTGGTTGAAAAGAAATAAAATTAAAAATATTTTACTAAAAAACTTTTAAAATCCTAAAAATTAAAGAAACAAAAAAGTCAATTTTTTTCACTCAGATCTCTAATGTTAGGTATTTTTAAAGAAACAAATTAGTTAAACAATTTTGGAAAGTTTCAACTGTTTTTAGAAAAGTGTGCCAAAGCATAAGAAAAAACACACATTTTGAGAAAAGGGCAAAAAACTAAAGCTTTATTGTAGTAAAATCATGTTTGGTTACTTTTTAAAAGCAATATTTTGAGTGTTTATATATTCTAAATTGACATAAATTATGTTCGTATGGAATCATCTCAGTCTGCTCTGTTTTTGAGGCTGATAATTGAAAATTTATGTAATAATCGAGCCAATTTATGTTCCATGTGTCCTTAAGAAATCTGCATTTTAGTTTCCGTTAGTTTTGCCAATTAGTTTCATGTATTTTTATATCATTTTTGCTAAGGAAAACACAAATGAATTTTTAGAATTTTTATTATGACCACAGAATCCCTCACTCTTTTTCCAAATTATTAATTTTCAACTTCAGTTTTCTCATCATATATTCATGCTCTGTTTAAAAAAAAAAAAAAAAAAAAAAAAAACAGTTTGGACAGTTATCATTTGATTTTTAAGTATTATTATTAGTGCTTTTACTTTCAGCATTAGTCATACTATAAATATGCATATTGACTTTGAATTGAAATGGTATTTTAATGTCCCTGTGCCAAGTTATTCATGCATTTTAGCTGCATTTTCTTATTTTTATTCCTCAAGTCATTTGCAATTTGATAACAGCAATTTTAAGTTATATGAATATAAAATTGTTTATTAAACTAATTATCATAGTTGAATAAATATTGAGAGTATGCATTTCTTCAGGGTTCTTATCTATAGATTTTTTTTCTTTTTTTACTAAAATGTATGTGTTTTTAAATTTTAATTTTTTTCTGAAAAATTGTTAAAATGTGTGTGCAAATTGTTTCCAATTCTAAATTATATTTAATAATCTAGTTAATAAGATTCATACACTATATGCATTTTTAAAGTATATTTAAAAAGTACAAATGCAATTTTTAATAAGTTTTGGTGTATAAATTTAATGAATGCATTAAAAAAGAAACATTAGGGTCTAGGAAAAATATAACTTTTCAAATTATTGTAAATTTCTTTGTCAGTTTTTTTTTCTTTCTTTCTTTAAATTTCTTCTCTAGATATATATTTGTTTAACAAAATTGAAAATTGTGACTTTTTTTTTTTTTAATCAATAAAGTTTCTCTTTGTTTTTCAATGTCTTTTCAATGACTTTTTTGTATGTCTATTATATCATAAATAATTTTGATGCACTTCATTCTAAACTTTTTCATTTGAAAGATACAACACTGCAATAGTACATTAGTACTATTGCAGTGTTGTATCTTTCAAATGAAAAAGTTAGCTAGAGTCAAATGAAAAGTTAGCTAGAAGTTTAGCAATTTCTAGCCAAACATTTCAGATATCACCAAGCTGGGTTCAGTTTTAAAGATTAATTTTTGGCCCTTAATTATTCAATATTTTGTCAGAAGTTTGCGAGATTCTGGGCATAGCATAAATATTAATTGACTACAGACTTTTAATGAATTCAAGGTATCCATAGACCTTAATATATTGAAAGTCTTTTGGGTGACACTGTAAATAAATTACCCATAAAAAAGAGAGATGCACAATCACGTTACAGTAGTTCTGAATACAAAATCTCAGCACTATACAGTTAAAAATTTTAGTTATGCCAATAAAAATAATTACTTTTGGTGCTAAATTTCATGTTATTTCTAAAAAACTCCCCAGCATTGATGACAGTTCAGGGTTCCTACGCCCTCAGAGAAACCTGGAAAACAGGGAAAACTCAGGGAATTGAAAATTAGCTCTTAAAACTCAGGGAAATCTCATGGAAAAATGTAATTTTGCTTTAAAAACCTGGAAAATCCAGCTTCATAAATACTTACCAGCTTACTTAATTCTAAAGCATATGATAATTTTTACCAATAGCCTTGTGTACTGGCAATAGTATAAAAAACATATCTTGAAACTATCAATCAATGAAGTGGTCCCAAAAATTCTTTTTTACTTCTGTAAAGCTGTTGCATAATTTCTGATATTTTATAGGTGAAATTGAATTTAAAACCATGTTTGATATAAATGTAATCCATTGATTTTGCGATAATTGAGGGGGAGTATAATATTGATTACCATAGTGCTACCATAATTTCATACCTTAGAATAGGGCATATAAATTAAAGTATTTAGTCTTTATCTTATGCTTATTTTTTTGCGATAACCTGGAAGTTCTTGAAAAATCACCTGGAAAACTCAGGGAATTTCATTTTTCAAAATGAGTATGAACCCTGCAGTTGGCGATAATGACAGTTTTGGTCATGGCTCAATGACTGGCCATAGACATAATATATTGAAGATGTCCATAGACTTTAATGTATTGAAATTCTTTTGGGTGGCCCTGTAAATAAACTATCCAGTTGAATAAAATCAAAAAAGGAGGTGCGCAATTAGGTGCTACAACAATCCTAAATATAAACTTTCAACTTTGTACGACAAATAGGTTTTGAGATATGCAAGTTACGTTCGAACAAACAGTACATGCATACATATACTCACGCACTTACAGATGTCAGAAAAAAAATAGTAAAATTAGACTTGTGGTTGGTTAAAATTTATACCAACATGCATACATGCATACGCTGAGACGTCTCGCAAAATTTTTTTTAAAGAAAATTTAGAGATAGTGAAAATTAATTTTTTCATCAAAATCTGCATACCAAAATTTGTTGCCATCATTATACAGTGAAACCTCCTGTAAGGGACACCTCTGAATAAGGGATACCTCTATTTAAGGGACAGTTCTGTCAGTCCCAGTCCCTTAGAATAGTTACCTTAAGACATTTACCTCTGAATAAGGGACATCGTAAAAAAGTTTCAAAACTAAAATATGTTTCAAAAGCAAGTTTGTGGTTAAGTGAAACATAGTTTTGTGACAAGAGAACAATAAAGGAAAATTCAAAGATAAACGCCAAGGAAAAATTTTCTACTTTCAGTGACAGAAGTGCAGAACATTTTTATACTAAATAAGTAGCCATGTCAAGCAGAAGTGAGATTCAGATCTCCTCTTCTCTCTAAAGGGTTCACTGTCTGTCATGTGTCATGTTAATATGTGTGCAACCATAAAAAGCCATTTTAGTTCATTAAAAAGTAACCCTAGCGTCAGCTGTTACAAAAGTTTTCAATGGTGGGAAATTACTGGAAAATGTGAAAGGGAACCCCCTTTTCAACCTTTGCTAGAGAGATTTATCCTTTAATCTATTTCTTTTGAAAACTGCTTATCAGTACATCAGAGAATATGGGATCAACTCACTGGAAAAAAGCAGCAAGTTGTGGTGCAATCCTGTGCAAGAATGTGGTGCAAGAAGTTTATACACATTCAAAGAATTCAAAATCCAGTTTTCAGTATTGGGAGGAAAACTGTTAGCAAGTTACAGGGCATTCAATTATTATCAGTTCTTGCTAAGATTGGAAAGCATAAGGGCTGTATACTTCTGTGTTTCAGTCATAGTTTTACATTTACTATCAGCATCAAAGAGAAATAGGAAAAAAAGTTGATGTAATCCATTCAGCAGAAGTTGAAAAGCTTAGCTTGCGAGACTTCAATAAGAAATTTAGTATAAGCAAAAACCAAGTAAGTCATGTACTGAAGCAACTTCAAATTTAATGGTAATCCTAGCTTCACTAAAATTACTGTGGCTATGCTACTTATTTTTGAATTTTTTTTTTAAGTACATCCTAGATCTTCATTTAAGTGACATCTTTTCAATATGCACCCCTGAATAAGGGACACCTCTATTTAAGGGACAAAATGTCTGGTTCCGTGGGTGTTCCTTATTGAGAGGTACTACTGTACTTTCTTTTACTTCACCAAGGAAGTAAAAATATTTATTGTATTATGTATGAAAAATAATTGAAGTTTGTTTAATCTGCAGGCCTTTCAATACTTGCCTTTAAACAAAACAAAGCTACGGCAGCTGAAAATCTGATGTCACAACAAATTGAAAGAAATAGATTTTTAATATATTTGTTTAATTTTTAAAATACTCTGTTAATATTGTTACGAATTTTTGGGGCAACCCGCTGTTCTGAGGTTTTAAATGATTTAAAATTCGTATTCTACGCGTCAAATAGTTAAATTTTGCATTTTGTTGCATCAAAATCTGTCGACTAGAGCCCGATATATGGAGTTTTGGATTTCCTCATTGATTAGTGTAGCGTTAGAAATCTCGAGAAATATTGGTCCTAGGCCTTCGCTAGCCTCACTTTTGGGGACTTATTTTTGGCACCAAATTGGCGATATTTCGCCAATCTTGGCGACGGTCCGGGACATTTCACCGACACCCTTTACACCGACAAGACATTTCACCGACACCGTTTCACCGACTGGACATTTCACCGACATGGATTTTTCACCGACTGGACAGTTCACCGACATGGATTTTTCACCGACTGGACATTTCACCGACATGGACTTTTCACCGACTGGACAGTTCACCGACTGGACATTTCACCGACACGGATTTTTCACTGAGTGACATTTCACCGACACGGATTTTTCACCGAGTAGACATTTCACCAACAGGACATTTTACGGACGTGGATTTTCACAGACATGCGTATTGTCTCCTGAAATTGTTGATATCATATCAGTGACGGATCCATGGGGGAGGCTTCAGGAGCTCGAGCCTCCACCCCTAGAGTGAGACGGTGTCGGCAAAATGTCTGATCATCAATTAGTGTTTTCTTGGAGTTTCAAAACTTTCCCGCATAAGGAACTTTTCTGTTTCATACAACTAAAATCCCCAATTAATGTTTCTTCTGAAAGTTTAAAAGCTATATAATCAACTTCCCATTTTTCCATGTTTACCTGAACTTAGTTACCGACAAGGCCGTATTAAACGACATATATGCTTATTTATAATACTGTGGCCGAAGTGTGAAGGTCGCAGGTTCGGGTCCCATCGCGCGGTCGTCGATCTAACGGTCTGAGTTTTGGTAGGTTTTCTCCAGATGTAACGTGAATACGCGTTAGAACCCCTCTGAAACGGATTTTTTAACGGATCTCCTGCCAAGGCATCCCTCATCTTATACAGATGAGGGATGCAGATACCCCTCGCGCAGGTTTGCCTTAATCACACACAACCAACCCTTTATGGTATTGTACAGTGTTTTTTTATATATTGAGAAAAACAGTGCTATGGAATGGATGTACTCCCCCCTTCGAAAATTTGACGTACATTGTTATCAAAAAATACACTTTCAGTACGATTCTTTTTCTCAAATCTTCTTTAGTGCAATACACAAATTAATTATATAAATGAGTTTTAATTACGTAATTAATTTAATTACACAATGAAGTTAATAAATATGTACTTAAGTTAATTATTTTTTTATATATAATATAATTTGATTAATGTTAATTAATTACGTATGCATAATTAATACGTATGATTTTTAATAACGCACGTTTTATTAATTATGGTTCATATGAGTCTTTTTTGCAACCCCCAACCAAAATACATAAATATAGTCACGACTCTGCTTTAAACGCCTAAACTTTCTAGTTTTGTACTAAATAAATCTTTTTTAGATATATTGATAATTTTTTGAGAAAAAAGAATCATAATTAGCTGCTCTCTTTATGGGAGATTTTTTGTTAAATGTATTATTAAAACGTGTGATGGAAATGGCCTGTCGTCGTAATATTGAAAATTTAGTCCATATTAAAGTGCCTGAAATGTTCATGTAAATGTCCTGTCGGTGAAAAATTCATGTCAGTGAAATGCCCTGTCGGTGAAAAATCCGTGTCATTGAAATGTCTAGTCGGTGAAATGTCCAGTCGGTGAAAAGTCCGTGTCGGCGAAGTGTCCAGTCGGTGAAAAATCCGTGTCGGTGAAGTATCCAGTCGGTGAAAAATTCGTGTCGGTGAAATGTCCAGTCGGTGAAAAATCCATGTCGGTGAAATGTCCAGTCGGTGAAACGGTGTCGGTGAAATATCCTGTCGGTGTAGTTGTTGTCGGTGAATTGGACATTTCGAGCGATTTCGGACATTTCGAGCGATTTTTCCAATGGAAGCTTTAAAGTTTGTTTTACTGCATTAACATTACTTAATAGCCTAATATTATTAGGCTACCAGTTTTGGCCATCAATGGCCGCTTAGCGGCCAAAATGTGCAACCTCGAGCACACTGGCCGCTTCGCGACTGGCTTTTGCAACCTACGGTACGGCACACGGTTCTTTTCGCAACCGAAATTTGCAACCTGCGGGTCGTCCGCCGGCTAGTAATTACAGATTTACGACAATATATATATATATAAACGACACCAAATTCACCTAAATAAAAGCTATGAATCCAACAACGTTGAAATTAAAATCCATCCGGTTAAACGAACTCAAAATTAAACAAACGCTTATGACAAAAACATGTCAGTCCCGTAGCTATTCCGTTTTTATAGAGGGGGCTTTCAAATATACACACTTACACGTATATAAACACACGCATATATGTGTATACATATGTATCAGAAACAATTCAGTAGTTACAGAGATGCTCATAGAGCGTATTGTATTAGAATTACTTTGAATGTTCTTTGAAGAAGAATTACTTTGAAGATTTCTAATAGTGACAAAATTTTTAAACTCGGTTTAGTGGTTACAGAGATGGCAATCAAGAATGATGTAATTCTTATGAGTGTCCCTGTAAAATTGTGATATGTCCTAGAAAGGCAGCCTATATTACTCAAGAATAGTGTAGCTTTTTGTCAGCGAAAATGTTTTAGAATCGGTTCAGTCATTACAGAGATGCAAATGGAGCTTGGTGTAATTCTTATGAGTGTCCCTGTAAAAGAACTATTTCTGATGTATGCATTAAAGGTAGCCTATAATACTCAGAAATAGTGTAGCTTTCGATCAGTGAAAAAAGTTTAAGAACCCGTCTAGTAGTTACAGAGATACCGATAGAGCATGATGCATTAGAATTATTTTAAGTGTCCCTGTAAAAGAGCTGTATTTATGTTATATAGATGAAAATTAGCCTATGATCCTCAGGAATAGAGCAGCTTTCTATCAGTGAAGAAAGTTTTCGTATCGGTTCAATAGTTGCAGAGATACCCATAGAACGTAATGTAATTCTGTGAGCCTCCCTATAAAACAACTATTTATGCAATATGCATGAAAAGTAGCCTGTACTACTCAGAAATAGTGTAGATTTTCATCAGTGAAAAAAGTTGTAGAAATGGCTCAGTAACTTCAGAGGTGCCCATGGAGCGTAATGTAATTCTTATGAGTGACCCTGTAAAAAAAAAAAAAAAACTGTGATATATATATGAAAGGTATCCTAGGAACGCAGGAATAGTGCAGTTTTTTATCGGTGAAAAAGTTTTAGAATCGTTTCAGTAGTTACTGGGACGCCCGCAGACCGTAGTGTATTATAAATTTAAGTGCCCCTGTCAAAGAACTATTTGTGCTATATACATAAAAGATAGCCTATAATACTCAGGAATAGTGTCGCTTTCTGTCAGGAATAGTATTGTGGGAAAAAATTTTAGAATCGATTCAGCAGTTAGACATACACACAGATCGCAATGTAATTCTTATGTGTCCTTGTAAAGGAATTATTTATGATATATGCCATCAATTTTAATACTCAGGAATAGTGTAGCTTTCCGTCAGTGAAAAAATCTGATGTGGACAGCACGACTTCCTTGTACGTCTATTAAATCCAAAATATTTTCGGCCCACTTCATCTAAACTTATTTTGTTCGAAAGAGATAAAATACTGCAGTAATAGTAAGGTTTAGCGATTTCTACCCAAATATTTCCGATATCGCCAAGCTGGGTTCAATTTGGAAGATTTCCTTCTGACATTTAATTTGGCGATATTTCATCAAATCCGACAGGCTTGAGATATTTTCCGAGATTTGGGGGATAGCGAAGGTAGTCATTGACCACAGACTTTCAATGAATTGAATGTATCCATGCACCTTAATGTATTTTAAGTCATTTGGCTGACCCTGTAAATAAATTACCCAGTCGATTGCAATGAAATAAGAGATGCACAGTTAGATGTTACAATAGTTTTAAATACAAAATTTCAAAATTCTACGAGTAAAAGTTTTCAAGTTATGGAAAATACGAAATAATTTTTGGCGTCAAATTTGGCGATATTTCGAAAAAACTCGCCGACAAATGGCGAGATTTTAGGCATGGAGCAAACAATAACTGACTATCGCCAAATTTGGCGATATTTCGCCAAAACTCGCCACGGTCGAAGGCAAATGGCGAGATTTTGGGCAAGGACCGAACAAAAACTGTCTATAGATGTAATATATTGAAGATGTCCATAGACATTACTGTACTGAAATTCTTTGCGGTGGGCCTGTAAATAAACTCTCCAGTAGATTGGAACCAAAATTCGAGAGGCAAAACTAGATGTTACAACAATCTTATATATGAAATTTCAACATTCTACGACTAATAGTTTTGGAGAGTTAAATACATACACACGTACACCAAAAGTCGCCAAGCTTGGCGCCTTTATTGTATCTGTCTATTTGTAAAAAAAGTTGTCGAATTTTGGCGTTATTCTTCAGGAAGGCGCGTGACCGTGGTCGGACCATTACCTAACTATATGGTAGGACGGTATTGTGCTTGAAATTTATGAATGTCCTTAAAATTGCCATTGACCGTAATGTATTGGAGATCTTTTGAGTGTTCCTGTAGCAGAACTATCTATGATAAAGACAATTTTTCGATGGAAAAATTCATTTTGTAACCCTTAACAGCATATATCACTTCTGAGTCGTTTGAAGTAGCCTAATACCTCTAAAATATGTTTTAATGAATAATATCTGCCCATAGAGCGTAATGTATTTAAAATCTTTTGGGCGGCCCTGTAGAGAAATTATCCAGTCGAATGGGACCGAAAGGGGAGGTGTACAACTAGATGTTGCAGCAATCCTAAATACAAAGTTTCAACTTTCTACGTCTAACAGTTTTTGAGAAATGCGAGTTTAATGAATTTCGGACCATAAGCGTAATTTATTTCGAATCTTTTGGGCGGTCCTGTAGATAAACTATCCAGTCGATTGGGACTTATAAGAGATGTGCACAACTACATGTTACAAAAATCCTAAATACAAAATTTCAACATTCTACGACCAATAGTTTTTGGAATATGCGAGTTACATCCATACATACCGCACGTACGTACAGATGGCATGGAGAAACTGGTCAAAGTAGACTCACCGTTGGTCAAAATAGGTTGCAGACGCATTTATATGATCGTGCATGCTAGCGTACGATGAGATGCATCAAAAAATATGCATAAAAAATTAAATTTAGCGGTAGTCAAAATCGGTTTTTTCGTCGAAATTTGGCCCCCGAAATTTTTCGGTATCACATTACTTCCTTATACTCCGTACAAGGAGGTAAAAAGTTTTAGAATAGGTTCATTAGTTCCAGAGATCGTAATGTAAATCGAATGAGTATCACTGTAAAAGACCTATTTGTGATATTTCCATGAAAGGTAGCCTTAATACTCCGGACTAATGTAGCTTTCTATCAGTGAAAACAGTTTTAGAATCGGTTCAGAAGTTAAAGAAATACCCATACAGCTTAATGTATTACAATTATTTTGTGTGTCCCTGTAAAAGAACTATCTAAACTATATCCATGGAACTTACCCTTTAATACTCCGAAATAAAAGCTTTATATTATCGAAAAAAGTTTTCGATTCGGTTCTCTAGTTACAGAGATACCCATAGAGCATAATGCAATACTTGCCTGTCCTTCTAAAAGAATTATTTGTGATATATTGATAAAAAGGCAGTCTAAAATACCCAGTGGCTTTCTATAGGTGAGGAAAGTTTTAGAATTGGTTCAGTAGTTAGAGAGATAACCATAGAGTGTAAATGTATAATAATTATTTTGAGTGTCCCTGTAAAAGAATTATTTACGATGCATACATGAAAGGCAGCCTATAATACTCAAGAATATTGCATCTTTCTATTAGTAAAAAAAAGTTTAAGAATCAGTTCTGTAGTTACACAGATGCCCACAGACCGTAATGTAATTCTTATGAGTGTCTCTGAAAAAGAATTATGTATATATATATATATATATATATATGTATATATATATCTACACATACCTGTATGAAAGGCAGTGTACAATTTTTAGGAATAGTGTAGCTTTTTATTGGTGAGAAAAGTTTGTGAATCGGTTCAGTAGTCACAAAGTTTTAGATACCCATAGAGGGTACTGCATTTGAATTATTTTGGGCCCTTACACTAGTTTCTTACCAATATGTAAGAAAATAACTAACCACAGTTTGTAAGGAGTATTTTTAATGTTAAAAAATAGCAAAATTTCGAATTACTTGTTATTTTAAGAAATATTTACAAAAATGACTGCTTAGAAAAAGTGGTTGTATTCCGTACATGTTAACAATTGTAACATAGCATTTTGATGTAACGTTTAACTATCTGTGTTTCTTTGACATCATGAAACTATATTCGTTTATTTCAGATTACTTAAAACAAAATTTATGTTTTGACTAGCTGCGTACCCGTTCTCCGCACGGTGGGAAACGCATATTTTCCTTAAACATATATAATTCGAATTAAACCCAGTAATTCGGAATCTCAAAACGTGAAAAAGTACTTGAATCGTGACTAAAAGTTGACGTCCTGAGTGCAAATTTTAGACGATTGCAAGATGACACAAAAACTACGTCAATGTGACTGACGATCAAAAAAGAAAGAACTTTATGGTATGCAGACAAAACTTTTCTCTTTCGAAAAATGCCCGATTTCTACATCATATAATTCTCTTTGTGAGGTTTAATTTATAGCATTAATATATAGTATATACCACATAAATAACATTACATGATGTTGACAATAATTTTATCTTGCATTTTTCAAAGCGTGGACAATGCATTAGGGCAGTTATGTTACACACGACTTTATTAAATTTTACCTAAATTAAAAAACCTACATGAGACAATGGATGCATCATTTACGTTTAAAAGCCAAAAATGTACCCTGAAAATCATGTCGCTTTTGTAAATGAAAACGTTCGTGATGTAACTTCTGAGAAAAAACTTATTACCCTTATTGAACTCTTAATGCAGTATCACACTTGTTACATAAAAATAACGTTTATCTCACTGTCAATTCGCGCTAAATCTATATAAATAAAATTAGACTTTTGTCTGTACATTTCTTGGAATTCAAAAATTTTACAATTTCTATCCGTTTCAAGCACCCGGGATTCCGATGCGACTCTCAAAAAAAAGTTTGTCTGTCTGTCATTCTGTCATTCTGTCCTTCTGTCATTCTGTCATTCTGTCCGTGACGCTTTTTTTGTTTAAGCATCACGTAAAAACGACTGAAGCGAATGATATGAAATTTTGTGTCATGATAGGTGGTCACTCAACTTAAAACATAGGCGTCGAATTTTTAAAAAATCTTGATTAGATTTTCCGATTTTGCGAAAATCGTTTTAAACTGCGTAAATTTGTGTTCAAGCATCACGCAAAAACGACTGAAGCGAATGATATGAAATTTTGTGTCATGATAGGTGGTCACTCAACTTAAAACATAGGCGTCGAATTTTTAAAAAATCTTGATTAGATTTTCCGATTTTGCGAAAATCGTTTCAAACTGCGTAAATTTGTGTTCAAGCATCACGCAAAAACGACTGAAGCGAATGATATGAAATTGGGTGTCATGGTAGGTATTCACTCAACTTAAAATATAGGCGTCCAATTTTAAAAAAATCTTGATTGGATTTTGAGATTTTGAGAAAATCGTTTCAAACTGCGTAAATTTGTGTTCAAGCATCACGTAAAAACGACTGTAGCGAATGATATGAAATTGGGTGTCATGATAGGTGGTCACTCAACTTAAAACATAGGCGTCGAATTTTAAAAAAATCTTGATTGGATTTTCCGATTTTGCGAAAATCGTTTCAAACTGCGTAAATTTGTGCTCAAGATTCACGCAAAAACGACTCAAACGAATGATATGAAATTGGGTGTCATGATAGGTGGTCACTCAACTTAAACTATAAGCATCTAATTAAAAAAAATCGATCAGATTTCGAGATTTTGTGAAAATCGTTTAAAACTGAGTGAATCTTTGTTCCCGCATTACGTAATAACGACTAAAGCGAATGATATGAAATTTGGTCACAAAATAGATGGTTGCTCAACATAAACTATAGGAGTCCAATTTTTTAAACATTTTTATTAGATTTTGAGATTTTGTGAAAATTCTCTCAAAATGCGTTTATATTTCTTCAAACATCACGTAATAACGACTAATACGAATGATACGAAATTTAGTGATATGATAGGTAGTTGCTAATCTTAATTTATAGGCGTTGAATTTTTAAAATATTTTGATTACATTTTGAGATTTTGCGAAAATCGTTTTAAAATGCTGAAAATTTGTTCCAGCATCACGAAATAAAGATTGCAGGGAATGAAACGAATTTGGTTGACAGGATAGGTTGTCACTCAACTTAAATTCTAGGCTTCCATTTTTTCAAAAATGTTGATTGAATTTTTAGATTTTGCGAAAATTATTTCAATATGCGTAAATATTCGTTCGCGCATCACATAATTACGACTAATGCGAATGAAATGATATTACTTAGTTACTCTCTAACCTGTAATATTTTAACAATACATAAAAATTATAACTTCGCTTTCTTTACTTTGGCAACATACTACATCCATTCTGTGTACTCATACAATGCTGACGAAAGATCTTGCTTTTTTGGAAATTTGCATTCACTAACCCGTCGAGGACGGGTACTTCAGCTAGTAAATAACTAATTTCATTTTTCATTTTTTACAGATTACAGTTGACCCCTTTATAACATGGGTCTAAAACACGAATTCTTAGAACACGACGAAAACATTACGATCGTTTTCGTGTAACACGTTAAAAGAGACTCGTACAGCACAGTGAAATGAGACAGATGTTCTGATATTCTGACGCCTTAGCTATTGTAATTAACATTCCTTTTGAATGGCAACACCAAACATCATTGCATTTTTACGGAGCGCAAATAAGTTTTGCCGCGATTATACCGCGCAGTCCGCACTCCAGGTGGAGTATAGCGCAGGACCCGTACAACACGGATTCTTATAACACGGAACGTATCTACCGTGTTATAGAGAATTTCCTGTAGTCGCAAAGTGTCAAATTCAATAGTTAAGAAAATTCTGGGTTGCCATATTTAGTAATATTTCATCTTACCTTGGTGGCCGAAATTTATTAAAACCAAATATTCGAACTGTATCAAAAATAAAATTTTCTAGAAGTAAAATTTTTAATTTTGTATAACCCTCAGAACAACTTCGGAGTTTGCCATCTATGACGGTTTCTCATGACGTGACAACTTATGCTTGCGTACAGTGGCGGAGCCAAGGAGGGGATAGGGGGTCACAACCCCCCAATCGGAATTTTTTGCCATACAAAATGTATATTCTTCACTCCCTTATCGCACACACGTGTACATATATGTGAATTGCGGTAGTCGTAACATTCCCATGAAAAATTTCTGGCTACTCCTACTAAATCAATATACTTCAGGATCGGAATCTCCGCGGTAAAAAAATGGTCTAAAAAATGTGACACCAGAAAATTCTGATTAACACAATGGGGTTACACAAATACGCGCCGGACATACGCTCTTGCTTCCGGAGGAGCAAATACATTAGAGGGTATGTGCTGCTCCGGATAATCTGCCAGCAAAACAGCAAAAATGACGTAAAAAATGACATCCACACTCGAAGGAAATAAAATTAAAGGTATGTAGAATTGCATAAAAACTTCGATTATTTTTAAGGTGCAAGTCTGTTACAGTTCTATTTGTTTCACAATTGATGCCTTTTTCACTTTTTCGATTCTTAAAAGCTGTAGAAATGAGTGGTTTCACATAATTGTAAAATTTAACAACTTAAGTTGCAACAATGGATTCCGTTGCTACGGAAACTATAGCAATGTTAAAAATAGAACATGAAATGAGTTATTCATGTTTACTTTGCTAGAACTGCAATATTGGCGAAATTAACACCGCCAGTCGATGGCAAATAGCTCAAACCACAAATTAAACTTGATACTAAAGGCAATACGCAATACTCTGTTTGGCGGAATTAAAAAAAAAAAAAAAAAAAAAAAAATCTAATCATACGCTAGTGACATCGGCTCATCTGAGTTGTGGAATGGAATTAATAATATGTACAGAGTTGCACTATATTTGAATATTTTTCGCCAACTTTGCTAAGAAATGTACTAAAGTAGGAATCAACAAACATTTCAATTCGTAAAACAAAAAATATATTAGATAGTATTCATTACGCCTTTCTAACAGCTTCTAGTAAAAGAAACTTCCGTAGCGCTGCTTTAACAAATAAGAATCAATTATTTATTACACAGTACTTCGATCGCCAAAATGCCAACATACACCATTTTGCGAGATTTTTTTGTTTTCAGGGAATCATTCAAAGCATTGATTTAACAGCAATCAAAATGAGAAATAATTATCTATCATTTATATGATTCGATCGGCAAAATTTAATGCAGGCTTATTATTGATAAGTAGCAGTTATTTAAATTATTATTAACCAAAACGGGTTTTAATCACCGTTAACTACCATTTACAAAATGTGAGAATTTCAATTTTCTGAAATTTGGCGGAATTCCTCTAACTTAAATCAGTTTACTTAATATGGTGAAAATTCTATGGATCGTTTAAAATCGCTTTAATAACTGCATTATTTCTATATGAAACATCGAAGTATAGCGCCGTAAAACTTATACTTGTTATTTAAAATACTATTTCGTTACGCTCTCAGTAATTTGCGCCAAGCCTAAAACTGTGCAAATCGATAGAACCTACTACTTTCTCAAAATTCGCCAAATGAGCCATTTTTATTTCGCCAAACTAAAAAATATACATATTAGTCTCGGAAATCTCTCAATCCCTTATTCTTTTACACATAAAAAACATTTAATTCCTGCTCTGATTTAACATGAACGCAATATTTTAATTAAAAAATAACTTTGTAAATAATCTAAACAGAAAAGAATCATTATTCTTTTATTTTTACTGCAGGAGTCTAAATAATTCAATAAAATAGCCAAACATGGCAACCTCGATGCTTATTTCTCACTTTTTTGACTACGGGGTTACAATCACGGAATTGCGGAGAGCAAAAATTAACGTTTTTGATGGGGGTTTTTATCAATATCTCCTAAACTAATTCGAATTTCGAATCGATTCGAATTTTTTGGGTCCGGCCGTCGCTTTAGGGGGGCCCCTCGAAAATATGCTTATGGTGTCCCTTTGCGAGACACAAACAAACATCAGTGGGCACCGCTGTAGGGCCCCCCCCTGGAAAATATGCTAACGCTGGTCCTTTGCGAGACCCAAAAAGCATTAGGGAGTTTGTGCAGGCCCGGTTTCACTCGCGGTAACGCTAACGTTAAATGACATTGGACAATAAAGCGCATGCGCACGCATAAAATGCGAAACATGGTTGGTCAAAATACTCTGTATAGCGGATAGCGTTAGCGTTAGCGTAGGAAGAAACGGTATACACAAACTCTCTATTACTGCGCCCGGCTATCACTTAAGGGGGCTCCCTTGAAAATATGCTAAAGCTGGCCCTTTGCGAGACCCGAAAAAAATCAATGGGTCCGGCCATCGCTGTAGGGAGCCCCCTGGAAAATATGTCTCCGCTGTAGGAGCCCCTCGAAAACGTGCTACCGCTACTTCAATAAAACGGGTTTTCCCTAGTTTATTCGGGTTTTTGCCTAGCGCTGCCAGTCAGAACGCGTTTTGCCTAGTTAATTCGGGTTTTCCCTGATGCACTCAGTCAGAACGCGTTTTCCCTAGTTAATTCGGGTTTTCACTGTAACATAGATATTAATGATTTCACTTATTGTTATATTTAACAACTTAAGTGGCAACAATGGATTCCGTTACTACGGAAACTGCAGCAATCTTTAAAATAGAACATGAAATGAATTATTCATGTTTATTTTGCTAGAACTGCCATATTGGCGTAATTAACGCCACAAATTGATGGTAAATAGCTAAAATGAATCACTAATTAAACTTAACAACAAATTCAAAAATTTACTTTCAATCCTTACAATACCCACAATTTTTACCGGGCTGAAAAACTATTCTTATTCACCTCCAAAAGAAAAGAAAAAAGAAAAGAATTCGGATTTTATTACACCTTGTTTGGTGGGATTTAAAAAAAATATCCAAGCATACGCTCATAATATCGACTCATTCCAATCGGGGAATGTAATTAGCAGCACAAACGCGAGAACACACTCTATTAAACACAGCGTTACACTATATTTGAATATTTATCGCCAGCTTTGCTAAGAAAGGTAAAGTAGGAATCAACATACATTTTAATTTGTAAAGCAAATAATTTCTTAGACAGTATTAGTTATATGCCATTCTAACAGTTACCAGAAAAAGAAATTTCCGTAGCACTGCTTTAACGAATAAGAATCAATGATTTTTTACACATTCGATCGCCAAAGTGCCAACATACACCATTTTGCGAGATTATTTTCAAGGAATCATTCGAAGCATTGAAATAACGGCAACCAAAATGGGAAATAGTAATCTATCACTCATATGGTTTGATCGCCAAAGTACAACAGGCATCTACTTGAAAAGGAGCAGTATTTTAAATTATTAACTATGTGTTAATGTATTTTATTCATCATTAACTATGATGTACAAAATGCGAGAATTTCAATTACCTTAAATTTGGCGGAATTTCCCCTCACTTTAATCAATTTACTTAATTTAGTGAAAATTCTCAAGTTAGATCGTTTAAATTCGCCTTAATAACTGCATTATTTCTGCACTAATCACTGCTAAATTAAAAAAATTAAAGCTAAACTCTAATAAAACCTACACTTGTTTTTAAAAATACTATTTCGGTACGCTCTCAGTAAATTTCGCCAAGCTTAAAACTGTGCAAATCGGTAGAACGTACTACTTTCTCAAAATCGCCAAATGAGCCATTTTTATTTCGCCAAACTAAAAAATATACATATTAGTCTCGGAAATCTCTCAATCCCTTATTCTTTTACACATAAAAAACATTGAATTCCTGCTCTGATTTAACATGAACGCAATGTTTTAATTAAAAAATAACTTTGTAAATAATCTAAACAGAAAAGAATCATTATTCTTTTATTTTTACTGCAGGAGTCTAAATAATTCAATAAAATAGCCAAACATGGCAACCTCGATGCTTATTTCTCACTTTTTTGACTACGGGGTTACAATCACGGAATTGCGGAGAGCAAAAATTAACGTTTTTGATGGGGTTTTTTATCAATATCTCCTAAACTAATTCGAATTTCGAAATTTAAATTAGCGGAGGTTCTTTCTCGAAATTTTCCAAATTCGTGGATACCTCGGTCGAAACTCAACTCCCAGCCGTTTAGGAGGAGATGATGCTACACACACACACACAGACAGACGCGCACAGATTTTAATAGTATAGACTAGCTGCGTGCCCGTTCTTCGCACGGTAAGAAGCGAATATTTTACTATGCTAATGAAAATATGCTAACGCTGGCCCTTTGCGAGACCCAAAAAAACATCACTGGGTCCGTCCATAGCTTTAAGGAGCCCCCTCGAAAATATGCTAACGCTGGCTCCTTGCGAGACCCAAAAAAACATCGATGGGTCCGGCCGTCGCTTTAGGGGGGCCCTTCGAAAATATGCTAATGGTGTCCCTTTGCGAGACACAAACAAACATCAGTGGGCACCGCTGTAGGGGCCCACCTGGAAAATATGCTAACGCTGGTCCTTTGCGAGACCCAAAAAGCATTAGGGAGTTTGTGCAGGCCCGGTTTCACTCGCGGTAACGCTAACGTTAAATGACATTGGACAATAAAGCGCATGCGCACGCATAAAATGCGAAACATGGTTGGTCAAAATACTCTGTATAGCGGATAGCGTTAGCGTTAGCGTAGGAAGAAACGGTATACACAAACTCTCTATTACTGCGCCCGGCTATCACTTAAGGGGGCTCCCTTGAAAATATGCTAAAGCTGGCCCTTTGCGAGACCCGAAAAAAATCAATGGGTCCGGCCATCGCTGTAGGGAGCCCCCTGGAAAATATGTCTCCGCTGTAGGAGCCCCTCGAAAACGTGCTACCGCTACTTCAATAAAACGGGTTTTCCCTAGTTTATTCGGGTTTTGCCTAGCGCTGCCAGTCAGAACGCGTTTTGCCTAGTTAATTCGGGTTTTCCCTGATGCACTCAGTCAGAACGCGTTTTCCCTAGTTAATTCGGGTTTTCACTGTAACATAGATATTAATGATTTCACTTATTGTTATATTTAACAACTTAAGTGGCAACAATGGATTCCGTTACTACGGAAACTGCAGCAATCTTTAAAATAGAACATGAAATGAATTATTCATGTTTATTTTGCTAGAACTGCCATATTGCCGTAATTAACGCCACAAATTGATGGTAAATAGCTAAAATGAATCACAAATTAAACTTAACAACAAATTCAAAAATTTACTTTCAATCCTTACAATACCCACAATTTTTACCGGGCTGAAAAACTATTCTTATTCACCTCCAAAAGAAAAGAAAAAAGAAAAGAATTCGGATTTTATTACACCTTGTTTGGTGGGATTTAAAAAAAATATCCAAGCATACGCTCATAATATCGACTCATTCCAATCGGGGAATGTAATTAGCAGCACAAACGCGAGAACACACTCTATTAAACACAGCGTTACACTATATTTGAATATTTATCGCCAGCTTTGCTAAGAAAGGTAAAGTAGGAATCAACATACATTTTAATTTGTAAAGCAAAAAATTTCTTAGACAGTATTAGTTATATGTCATTCTAACAGTTACCAGAAAAAGAAATTTCCTTAGCACTGCTTTAACGAATAAGAATCAATGATTTTTTACACATTCGATCGCCAAAGTGCCAACATACACCATTTTGCGAGATTATTTTCAAGGAATCATTCGAAGCATTGAAATAACGGCAACCAAAATGGGAAATAGTAATCTATCACTCATATGGTTTGATCGCCAAAGTACAACAGGCATCTACTTGAAAAGGAGCAGTATTTTAAATTATTAACTATGTGTAAATGTATTTTATTCATCATTAACTATGATGTACAAAATGCGAGAATTTCAATTACCTTAAATTTGGCGGAATTTCCCCTCACTTTAATCAATTTACTTAATTTAGTGAAATTTCTCAAGTTAGATCGTTTAAATTCGCCTTAATAACTGCATTATTTCTGCACTAATCACTGCTAAATTAAAAAAATTAAAGCTAAACTCTAATAAAACCTACACTTGTTTTTAAAAATACTATTTCGGTACGCTCTCAGTAAATTTCGCCAAGCTTAAAACTGTGCAAATCGGTAGAACCTACTACTTTCTCAAAATCGCCAAATCAGCCATTTTTTTCCCTCCAAACTAAAAAATATACATATTAGTCTAGGAAATCTCTCAATCCCTTATTCTTTTACACACAAAAAACATTGAATACCTGCTCTGATTTCACATGCACGCAATACTTTAATTAAAAATAACTTTGTAAATTATCTAAACAGAAAAAAAAATCATTATTTTTTTTATTTTTACTGCGGTAGTCTAAATAATTTAATAAAATAGCCAAACATGGCAACCTCGATGCTTATTTCTCACTTTTTTGACTGCAGGGGTTACAATACAATTGCGGAATTACGGAGATCAAAAATTAGCGTTTTTGACGGGTTTTTTATCAATATCTTCTAAAATAATTCGAATTTCGAAATTTAAATCAGCGGAAGACCTTTCTCGAAATTTTCCGAATTCGTGGATACCTCGGTCGAAACTCAACTCCCAGCCGTTTAGGAGGAGATGATGCTACACACAGACAGACAGACGCGCACAGATTTTAATAGTATAGAAGTAGGGATAAGATATTTAAAACTTTTAGTATAAACCAATCACAATATGCTTTTTTTTTTTTTTTTTTTTTTTTTTGTAAGCGGGAGGTTATTGCAAGGGGCCCAATTTTTTTCTTCTGCCCCGGGCCCACAGTTGTCTTGATCGGGCTCTGAGCTTTCTACATGAGAAATTTTGTTTAGAATCGGGTAAATGGTTACAGATATGTCAATTTCATGTATTTCTTATGAAAGCGCCTGTAAAATTGTGATATATGTATGACAGGTAGCCCATATTACTCAGGAGTAGCATAGCTCTCTATCAGTGAAAAAAAAATTTCAGATTCAGTTCAGTAGTTAATGAGACCGTAATGACTTAGAATTTTGAGTGTCCCTGTAGAACTGTTTACGCTAATGCATGAAAGGTATTCTATAAGTTAATCCAGTGTATAAGCGCTTTAACCCATACTTTTACATGTATTTGAAACAATTACTTCAATTTGTTTAATGTTATTCTTTAAAAATTTAGCCCATTGTTTAGAAGTATTTTATTGACGGATTTTTAAAAAGCATAGTTATAGCGTACATTTTTGCCTTAAGTCTAACGATAATGTCCCTCTGTTCAAAGGCATTTTTAATATAACCCTTTGATTCAAAGTGCATTTTTGACACACATTTAAACAGCATTGTTATACCGTGTATTTCTACATTACTTCCAACAATGAACGTCCCTTTGTTGAAAGCCATTTTAAATAAAGGTTTAGTCCACTGTTTCAAGTATATTATTGATACGCAATTTTAAAGAGCATTGTTATACCATGTATTTTTGCATTATTTCCATCAATTACGTCCCTTTGTTGAAAGTAATTTTAAATAAAGGTTTAGTTCACTGTTTCAAAGTATATTATTGACACACATTTTAAAAGAGTACTATCTGCTTACCCGTTCTCCGCACGGTAGGAGACGAATATTTTCCTTACGCATATAATTCGAATTAAACCCAGTGACAGGAATCTCTAATAGTGAAAAATTGCTGGAATTCGGACGAAAAGCTGAATCCATGAGTGGAAATTTGAGACGATTGCAATATGATGATACAAAAACTACGTCATTGTCACTGGCGATCAGAAAAGTAAGAACTTTACGGTATGCAGACAAAACTTTTCACTTTCAAAAAATGCCTGATTTCTACATCATATAATTCTTTTTGTGAGGTTTAATTTATAGCATTAATATAAAGTATATACCTCATAAATAACATTACATGATGTTGACAACAATTTTATCTTGCATTTCGCAAAGCGTGGACAATGCATTAGCGCAGTTATTTTGCAGAAGACTTTATTGAATTTCACCTAAATTAACAAAACCTACATGAAACAATGAATGCATCATTTACGTTTAAAAGCCAAAAATGCACCCTGCTCCCGTGATAATCATGTAGCTTTTGTAAATGAAAACGTTCGTGATGTAACTTCTGAGAAAAAGCTTATTACCCTTATTGAACTCTGAATGCAGTATCACACTTGTTACATAAAACTGACGTTTATCTCACTGTCAATTCGCTCTAAATAAATAACTAATTTCATTTTTCATTTTTTACAGATTACAGTTGACCCCTTAATAACATGGGTCTACAACACGAATTCTTTGAACACGGCGAAAACATTACGATCGTTTTCGTGTAACACGTTAAAAGAGACTTGTACAGCACGGTAAAATGAGACATATGTTCTGATATTATGACGCTTTAGCTCCTGTAATTAACATACCCTTTGAATGGCAACACCAAACATCATTGTATTTCGACTTTTACGGAGCGCAAATAAGTTTTGCCGCGATTATACCGCGCAGTCCGCACTCCAGGTGGAGTATAGCGCAGGACCCGTACAACACGGATTCCTATAACACGGAACGTATCTAACGTGTTAGGGAATCTACTGTAGTTGCCTAATGTCAAATTCAATAGTTAAGAAAATTCTGGGTTGCCGTATTTACTAATATTTCATCTCACCTTGGTGGCCGAAATGTATTAAAACCAAATATCCGAACTGTATCAAAAGTAAAATTTACTAAAAGTAAAATTTTTTATTTTGTATAACCCTCAGAACAACTTCGGAGTTTGCCATCTACGACGGTTTTGATCTTTTTTTTTTCATGTATCAGTGATCAATATACTTCAGGATCGGAATCTCCGCGGTAAAAAAGTGGTCTAAAAAATCTGACACCAGAAAATTCTGATTAACACAGTGGGGTTACACAAATACGCGCCGGACATACGCTCTTGCATATGTCCGCAGGAGCAAATACATTAGAGGTTATGTGCTGGTCCGGATAATCTGCCAGCAAAACAGCAAAAATGACGTAAAAAATGACATCCACATGCGAAGGAAATAAATTAAAGCAATGTAGAATTGCATGAAAACTTCCAGGGCCCGATTAACCTCTGAAGTGAGGGGAAGCTCAGTCTCATTTCGCCCCCCCCCTCACCCCCTTTTTGTTTGGGTAAAGTAAAGTTTTAATGGTTTTCTTTCGGGGCCGTGGTAGCCCAGTGGTTAAGGTGTTGGACTCGTAACCGGAAGGTTGTGGGTTTGATACCGGCGTACCACTAAAAACCACCGTTTACATGCGGTGTACGTGCACGTTAAGTCTGTGGTTCCGAAAGTCCTCTCGGCGGTCGCTAGCAGTTTCCAAGGGGTGCCAATATTCAGAAGTCCCCCACCTTCTGATGAGGTTCCAAATTGTGGTGGAAATTCCGGGAAGGGCGTATATGTAGCTCTAAGCGACACATTCAGTGACACGAGCTGTCCTCTCCTGGCAAATAAATAAATAATTGGTTTTCTTTCATAAAAGTATTTTATTCGTAAAAAAGAAATTTCATTGCTTTAATTAGTTCTAATGATTTCCTTTGATAAAAGCATTTTATTCATTAATTTAAAATTTTCCTTTGATAAAAATATTTTATTCGTTAATCTTTATAATAGTTTAGTTCATTGTAACGAGATTTTACAGTATTTTTGAAATTACTTTAAGCATTAACAAATAACTAAAAACATTACCTTACTGGAACATTAAACTTTATTAACTTAGTCCTATTTTTCATTAGACATGGCTTTTTTTCAGGAATTCTTTGTTTTGATGGCATAGAATCACAACATATAAAATCACAACACAGAAGTTGAGAATTAATTTTGACATTTAGAAGATGATTAGTATTATATATTAATAGTCTACCCCTTTCTGCCGGCCAAATATTCCCCATAACAGAAAAAAAAACTCTTAACTGCAGCAGATGTCCCAGGCAAAGACATCGCAAACAACTCATTTAGAAATGTTGCGACATGACGTATCAAGACTTCTGAAAAGCACCACTTCTCTTCATTAAAAATGTTTACAATAACTTAAAAGATCATTTAAAAACAAAATTTTGAATTTTTATCGCAGTTTTTTAGTCATTTTCGGGCCCCTCCTTCGAATTCCGAGGGGAAGCTCAAGCTTCCCGAGCCTTTTCAGTAATCAGGCCCTGAAAACTTCGATTATTTTTAAAGTGCAAGTCTGTTACAGTTAGTTCTATTTGTTTCACGTTTGATGCGTTTTCACTTTTTCGAGTCTTAAAAGCTGTAGAAATGAGTGGTTTCACTTAATTGTTACAACTTAAGTGGCAACAATGGATTCCGTTGCTACGGAAATTATAGCAAAGTTAAAAATAGAACATGAAATGAGTTATTCGTGTTTACTTTGCTAGAACTGCCATATTGGCGAAATTAACGTAGCCAGTCGATGACAAATAGCTCAAACCACAAATTAAACTTGACACTAAACGCAATACGCAATACTCTGTTTGGTGGAATTCAATTTTCTAAAATTTGGCGGAATTCCTCCAACTTAAATCAATTTACTTAATTTGGTGAAAATTCTGTAGATCTTTTAAAATCGCCTTAATAACTGCATTATTTCTGTATGAAAAATCGAAGTATAGCGCCGTATTCTAAAAAAAACTTATTATTGTTATTAAAAATACTATTTACTTACGCTCTCAGTAATTTGCGCCAAGCCCAAAACTGTGCAAATCAGTAGAACCTACTACTTTCTCAAAATCGCCAAATCATCCATTTTTTCCGAACAACTAAAAATTACGCATATAGTCTGGTAAATCTCCCAATCCCTTATTCTTTTAAACATAAAAAACATTGAATTCCTGCTCTGATTTCACACGCACGCAATACTTTAATTAAAAAATAACTTTGTAAATAATCTAAAAA
The DNA here is from genome assembly GCA_038373885.1 of Cheiracanthium punctorium. Lineage (NCBI taxonomy): Eukaryota > Metazoa > Arthropoda > Arachnida > Araneae > Cheiracanthiidae > Cheiracanthium > Cheiracanthium punctorium. The sequence continues at coordinate 1,274,353 of JAWZYV010018664.1, forward strand.
GAAAAAAATCATTATTCTTTTATTTTTACTGCAGGAGTCTAAATAATTTAATAAAATAGCCAAACATGGCAACCTCGATGCTTATTTCTTACATTTTTGATTACAGAGGTTACAATTGCGGGATTACGGAGATCAAAAATTAGCGTTTTTGACCGGTTTTTTAGCAATATCTCCTGAACTAATTCCAATTTCGAAATTTAAATTAGCGGAAGACCTTCCCCGGAATTTTCCGAATCCGTGGATACCTCGATCGAAACTCAACTCCCAGTCGTTTCGGAGGAGATGATGCTACACACAGACAGACGAGCACAGATTTTAATAGTATAGACTAGCTGCTTACCCGTTCTCCGCACGGTAGGAGACGAATATTTTCCTTACATATATAATTCGAATTAAACCCAGTGATAGGAATCTCTAATAGTGAAAAATTGCTGGAATTCTGACGAAAAGCTGACTCCATGAGTGGAAATTTGAGACGATTGCAACATGATAACACAAAAACCACATCATTGTCACTGGCGATCAGAAAAGTAAGAACTTTACGGTATGCAGACGAAACTTTTCTCTTTCAAAAAATGCCTTATTTCTACATCATATAATTCTCTTTTTTAGGTTTAATTTATAGCATTCATACATACCATATGAATAACATTACATGATGTTGAATACTATTTTATCTTATCTTGCATTTCGTAAACCGTAGACAATGCATTAGCACAGTTATGTTGCAGATGACTTTATTAAATTTTACCCAAATTTAAAATACCTACACGAAACAATCGATGCACATTGTACGTTCAGAAACCAAAAATGCATCCTGTTTCCGTGAAGATCTTGTCGCTTTCGTAAATGAAAAAAATTGTGACCCCTTACTGAACTCTTAATACAGTAGCACACTTGTTACATAAAACTAACGTTGACCTCACTACCAATTCACACTAAATAAATAACTAATTTCATATTTCATTTTTAACATAGATTAATTGCATAGTGTCGAATTCAATATTAAAGAAAATCTAAAATCGTTTCTAGAGCTCTTGGTCTTGTAACTGGAGTAACTGGAATATATATGAAAAAATAAATAGAACTTTAACATATAAGTAATTTATATGAAATATTCTAAGCACATTGGATCCTGTTATTCGGAAAGATTCCACAAACGCCATGGGAAGAAAGAGCAATTAATTTCATATTATATTTTGTATTCCTTGCAAGCGCCTTTGTTATGTACATGATTGCAATATCATTCTCGTACACGATGCTTATCCTATAGTCTCTGGTGATTTATTTTGGATTTTCATTTCATATTCCTGACTTTTCATACTTTTGAAATTTTGTTGCTTTGCGCATGTGAATAATCGATTATCATTTCGCATTACGGCTACGAATTAAATAGTTTTCCATATCGCTTCTTCCACGTTAACGACGTTAAGCCCGGCGTTCAGTTAAGTGCGTTTCAGTACGCTATAATGGGAACCCAATGTATTTTTCAGAATCTTGAAGACGCACTGCGGAGAAAAGTGCCCCCACTGAGCGGTGGGCGTGCTTTTGTGATTTCACGCGTTATCCTTTGGCGGTGGTCATTAAAAGTCAATAAATTCTTCGACCCTGCACTGTATCCCCCCCCCCCTAGTACAATGCCTTGACCATTAAAAAAAAAACCCCGCTGCGTCCGGAAAAAAACGCAACTGAACGCCGGGCTTTAATCTGCCTTTTTCTAGTTTAAAAAAAACCGCCTACAAAGTTTCATTGCTTCAATTTAGACACACAGAGGGGTTAGGCAAATACGCACCCGACAAATTGCTTCCTTATGCCCGCCGAAGCAGCACATACGTTAGCGTGTAATGTGCTTCTCCGGATAATCTGACAGCAAAACAGAAGACAATGACGTGAAAATGACGTCACACGCGAAGGAAATAAAATGAAAAATATGCAGAATTCCCTGAACAAACTTCGATTATTTTTAATGCGCAAATATGTTAAAATTCTATTTGTTTCATATTTAATGCGTTTTCACTTTTTGAGGTCTTAAGAGATGTAGAAATGAGTGATTTCACTTAATTATTAAATTGAACAACTTAAGTGGCAACAATGGATTCCGTTGCTACGGAAACTGTAGCAGTGTTAAAAATAGAATATGAAATGATTTATTTATGTTTACTTTGCTAGAACTGCCATTTTGGCGTAATTAACGTCGGCAGTCGATGGCTAGAACTGCAATTTTGGAGTAATTAACGTCGGCAGTCGATGGCAAATATCCAAAATGAATCACACATTAAACTTGACAATAAATGCAATAATTTAAGGCATTACCAGCTAGTCTAACTGGGTTTAAAAAATATTCTCATTCATCTCAAACAGCATTCGTATTTATAAAGACTTCCTATTTTATTACACCTTGTTCGGCGGGATTAGAAAATATTATCTATTCATACGCTCGTAACACTAACTCATATCAATCGGGGCATAGAATTAGCAATACAAATGAAAAAGTTTAATTTTCTGAAATTTGGCGGGGTTTCCCTAACTTAAATCAATTTATTTAACTTGATGAAAATCATTTAAAATCGCCTTAATAACTGCATTATTTCTGAACAGAAAATTAAAATTTCAGGCTAAATTCTAGTAAAACCTACACTTGTTTTTAAAAATACTACGCTCTCAGTAAATTGCGCCAAGCCTAAAATTGTGAAAACCACTAGAATCCACTTTCTCAAAATTGCCATATAAGCAATTTTTTTTTCGCCAAATTATAAGGTTATACACTTTAGTCTCTGAAATTTACAAATCCTTTTTCTTTTGCGTATAAAAAATAGTTAATTCCTGCTCTGATTTCCCACGCAGACGATATTTTAATTAAAAAATAACCTAGCAAATATTCCAAACAGAAAAAATTATTATTCCTTTATTTTTAATGCAAGAGTATAAATCATTTAATAAATTCGCCAAACATGGCATCCTCGATGCTTATTTCTCACATTTTCACTACAGGGGTTACAATCGCGGAGATGCGGAGAGCAAAAATTAGTGTTTTTGACGGGGTTTTTTTATCAATCTCCTAAACTAATTCGAATTTCGAAATTTAAATTAGCGGAAGACCTTCCTCGGAATTTTTCGAATAAGTGGACACCTCGATCGAAACTCAACTCCCAGCGGTTTCGGAGGAGATGATGCTACACACAGACAGACAGACGCGCACAGATTTTAATAGTATAGTAGACTAGCTGCGTGCCCGTTCTTCGCACGGTAGGAAACGGAAATTTCCCTCACATGTGTAATTCGAATTAATTCCAGGGATGTGGAATCTAGAAAAGCAAAAATATTTGACTCCTTACTTAAGTTTGCGACATATGTACTAACATGAGATCATTGCAATATAATGACACAAAAAAAATTATGTCAGCGTCATTCGCTATCCAAAAAATGAAAAGTTTGATCGTTTGCAGTGAACTTCTCCCTTTCAAAATGTCTTACTTCCACATCATGCTGTTTTTTAGGTTCACATTTTAGCAATAAATACCTCAGACACTACATAAAATGGACATTTAAAAAAAAATTTAATTACGTCACCCTCTCTTGTAACCCTTTACAAAAAGAAAAAAGATAAGATTTGAATTAAGGAAAAGAAAAGAAATAAAATTTATTGAAAACTATGTCCCAAAAATGCGCCATAAAAAAGAGGCATAAAAAAGCGACATGAAAGTATGCGACATAATTTTACATGTATTTAAATACTATTAGTCCACAACAGCTTTAATCTATTTATCAATATTTCGTAAGCTATAACAAATATCCAAAGTGTACTGTAACTGCTATAATGGCATAGTTAACGCCGCCAAATATTTCTACTGGTAGCAAATAATCCAGCTCGACGAGAACCGACTTTAAAATAATCTGCATTTTAATTATTTTTCATTGTCAAGATATTAGTTATTCTGTTTTGGAAAAACGAATAATCGCTAATTCTAAACTCCTGTTGTCTAAGCGAACTTACTATTTGAAAATTGTCAACTTTGTGTAACACATTTTGAGTTACTTATTTCATATACTTTTTATTTTGGCGTAAAATGGGCGTAATTCTAACTCATGTTTGTAAATTTCACGCGATTCTAGATACTTGGAAACGCTTTGTTGCAAAGGAATGAATGATTTTATGCCAAATCTGGCAACCATTAAGTTTATTTTTTCAGTTTTTTATTAATATCTTCTAAAATAATTCGATTTTCGAAATTTAAATCAGCTTAGCAGGTTCCTCGGAATTTTTCGAATCTGTGGGCACCTTAGTCGAAACTCAAATCTCTACGGTTTAGGAGGAGATACGCTGACAAGCTTTTGACAGCGGCGGCGACAGCGGCCTTTACTTTTTTTTTAGAATAGAGAGAAGAGATATAGATACCTCATAAATAACATCACATGATGTTGACAACAATTTTATCTTGCATTTCGCAAAGCGTGGACAATCCATTAGAGAAGTTATTTTGCAGAGGACTTTATTGAATTCCACCTAAATTAACAAAACCTACATGAAACAATGAATGCATTATTACTTTCCGAACATGTACCATGTAAGGTAAGTATTGTAATCATGAAAAAATTCGAATTCGAGATTTTGGTGTATTTAAACGTTTTGGGGTCTTCTGAATTCATTTATGCTATTTTTACGAGATGTATGTATGCATGTGTGTATGTGTGTGTGTGTGTGTGTGTATGTGTGTTTGTGTGTATGTGAGTGAACACGATAGCTCCTGAACGGGGCATGCGATTGAGCTCAAATTGGGTATATATGTTATAAACCACCGTCGCAAGACCGGTATTGATTTTGGTGTGTATAGGACTTATAGTTTTTCTACAGGGCTACGACAAAGATTTCTTTTACATTAAGGCCTATCGGGGGAAATTCTTGAAAGTGCGCTAGCCTTTAAACGATACATTCGATTGAGCTCAAATTGGGTATATATGTTATAAACCACCATCCTAAGACCGGAATTGATTTTGGTGTGTATAGGACTTATAGTTCTCCTACAGGGCTACTACAAAGATTTCTTTTACATTATGGCCTATGGGGGGAAATTCTTGAAAGCGCGCTAGCGTTTAAACGGTACCTTCGATTGAGCTGAAATTGGGTATATATGTTATAAATCTCTATATTAAGACCGGTATTGATTTTGGTGTGTATAAGACTTATAGTTTTTCTACAGGGCTACGACAAAAATTTCTTTTATATTATGGCATAATGGCATATGGGGAGAAATTCTTGAAAGTGCGCAAGCGTTTAAACGGTACATTCCATTGAGCTTAAATTTGGTATATATATTTGAATTATTCATCGATTAAAACTTATTTAAATGCTTGGTAATGATCTTAATCGTAAGTGTTCGGAAAGTCGAGTGGAGTCACTCCAGATTTTTTACGTTTAAAAGCCAAAAAGGCACCCTGCTCCCGTGAAAATCATGTCGCTTTTGTAAATGAAAACTTTCGTGATGTAACTTCTGAGGAAAAGCTTATTCCGTTATTGAACTCTTAATGAAGTATCACACTTGTTACATAAAACTGACGTTTATCTCACTGTCAATTCGCTCTAAATAAATAACTAATTTCATTTTTCATTTTTTACAGATTACAGTTTACCCCCTGTATAACATGGATCTACAACACGAATTCTTAGAACACGGCGAAAACATTACGACCGTTTTCATGTAACACGTTAAAAGAGACTTGTACAGACGGTAAAATGAGACATATGTTCTGATATTATGACGCTTTAGCTCCTGTAATTAACACACCTTTTGAATGGCAACACCAAACATCATTGTATTTTTACGGAGCGCAAATAAGTTTTGTGGCGATTGTACCGCGCAGTCCGCACTCGAGGTGGTGTATAGCGCATGACCCGTACAACACGGATTCCTATAACACGGAAAGTATCTAACGTGTTAGGGAATCTAGTGTAGTTGCATAGTGTCAAATTAAATAGTTAAGAAAATTCTGGGTTGCCGTATTTACTAATATTTCATCTCACCTTGGTGGCCGAAATGTATTAAAACCAAATATCCGAACTGTGTCAAAAGTAAAATTTAAGTAAAATTTTTAATTCTGTATAACCCTCAAAACAACTTTGTTTGCAATCTACCACGGTTGTTCATGACGTGACAACTTATGCTTGCGTACAGTGGCGTAGCCAAGGAAGGGATAGGGGGTCACAATCCCCCAAGCGGAGTTTTTTGCCATACAAAATGTATATTCTTCACTCCCTTATCGCACACACGTGTCCATATATGTGACTCGCAGTAGTCGTAACATTCCCATGAAAAATTTCTGGCTACTCCTGCTTAATCAATATACTTCATGATCGGAATCTCCGCGGTAAAAAAATGGTCTAAAAAATGTGACACCAGAAAATTCTGATTAACACAATGAGGTTACACAAATACGCGCCGGACATACGCTCTTGCTTCCGGAGGAGCAGATACATTGAAGGTATGTGCTGCTCTGGATAATCTGCCAGGAAAACAGCAAAAATGACATCCACACTCGAAGGAAATAAAATTAAAGGTATGTAGAATTGCATAAAAACTTCGATTATTTTTAAGGTGCAAGTCTGTTACAGTTCTATTTGTTTCACATTTGATGCGTTTTCACTTTTTCGAGCTGTAGAAATAAGTGGTTTCACTTAATTATAAAATTTAACAACTTAAGTGGTAACAATGGATTCCGTTGCTACGGAAACTACAGCAATGCTAAAAATAGAACACGAAATGAGTTATCTGTATTTACTTTGCTAGAACTGCCATATTGGCGTAATTAACGCCATTAGTCGATGTCAAATAGCTCAAATCACAAACTTGTCACTAAAGCTAATTCGCAATACCCTGTTTAGCGGAATTAAAAATAATTATCTATGCATGCGCTAGTGACATTGGCTCATCTCAATTGTGGAACGGAATTCATAATACGAACAGAGTTGCACTACATTTGAATATTTTTCGCCTACTTTGCTAAGAAATGTACTATAATAGGAATCAACATACAATTTTTCATTTCGTAAAACAAAAAATATATTAGACAGTATTAGTTATGTCTTTTTCTGACAGTTTCCAATAAAAGAAACGTAGCGCTGCTTTAACATATAAGAATCAATTATTTATTACGCGTATAGCATACTTCAATCGCCAAAATGCCAAAATACACCATTTTGCGAGATGTTTTTGCTTTCAGGGAATCATTCGAAGCATTGATTTAACAGCGATCAAAATGGGAAATAGTTATCTATCATTTATATGGTTCGATCGCCAAAATTTAATGCAGGCAGCTAATTGATAAGTAGCAGTTATTTAAATTATTAACTATAACGGTTTTAATCATCGTTAACTACCATATTCAAAATGGGAGAATTTCAATTTTCTAAAATTTGGCGGAATTCCTCCAACTTAAATCAATTTACTTAATTTGGTGAAAATTCTGTAGATCTTTTAAAATCGCCTTAATAACTGCATTATTTCTGTATGAAAAATCGAAGTATAGCGCCGTATTCTAAAAAAAAACTTATTATTGTTATTAAAAATACTATTTACTTACGCTCTCAGTAATTTGCGCCAAGCCCAAAACTGTGCAAATCAGTAGAACCTACTACTTTCCCAAAATCGCCAAATCATCCATTTTTTTCCGAACAACTAAAATTACGCATATAGTCTGGTAAATCTCCCAATCCCTTATTCTTTTAAACATAAAAAACATTGAATTCCTGCTCTGATTTCACACGCACGCAATACTTTAATTAAAAAATAACTTTGTAAATAATCTAAAAAGAAAAAAATCATCATTCTTTTATTTTTACTGCAGGAGTCTAAATAATTTAATAAAATAGCCAAACATGGCAACCTCGATGCTTATTTCTTACATTTTTGATTACAGAGGTTACAATTGCGGGATTACGGAGATCAAAAATTAGCGTTTTTGACCGGTTTTTTAGCAATATCTCCTGAACTAATTCCAATTTCGAAATTTAAATTAGCGGAAGACCTTCCCCGGAAGTTTCCGAATCCGTGGATACCTCGATCGAAACTCAACTCCCAGTCGTTTCGGAGGAGATGATGCTACACACAGACAGACGAGCACAGATTTTAATAGTATAGACTAGCTGCTTACCCGTTCTCCGCACGGTAGGAGACGAATATTTTCCTTACATATATAATTCGAATTAAACCCAGTGATAGGAATCTCTAATAGTGAAAAATTGCTGGAATTCTGACGAAAAGCTGACTCCATGAGTGGAAATTTGATACGATTGCAACATGATGACACAAAAACCACATCATTGTCACTGGCGATCAGAAAAGTAAGAACTTTACGGTATGCAGACGAAACTTTTCTCTTTCAAAAAATGCCTTATTTCTACATCATATAATTCTCTTTTTTAGGTTTAATTTATAGCATTCATACATACCATATGAATAACATTACATGATGTTGAATACTATTTTATCTTATCTTGCATTTCGTAAAGCGTAGACAATGCATTAGCACAGTTATGTTGCAGATGACTTTATTAAGTTTTACCCAAATTTAAAAAACCTACACGAAACAATCGATGCACATTGTACGTTCAGAAACCAAAAATGCATCCTGTTTCCGTGAGGATCTTGTCGCTTTCGTAAATGAAAAAAATTGTGACCCCTTACTGAACTCTTAATACAGTAGCACACTTGTTACATAAAACTAACGTTGACCTCACTGCCAATTCACCCTAAATAAATAACTAATTTCATATTTCATTTTTAACATAGATTAATTGCATAGTGTCGAATTCAATATTAAAGAAAATCTAAAATCGTTTCTAGAGCTCTTGGTCTTGTAACTGGAGTAACTGGAATATATATGAAAAAATAAATAGAACTTTAACATATAAGTAATTTATATGAAATATTCTAAGCACATTGGATCCTGTTATTCGGAAAGATTCCACAAACGCCATGGGAAGAAAGAGCAATTAATTTCATATTATATTTTGTATTCCTTGCAAGCGCCTTTGTTATGTACATGATTGCAATATCATTCTCGTACACGATGCTTATCCTATAGTCTCTGGTGATTTATTTTGGATTTTCATTTCATATTCCTGACTTTTCATACTTTTGAAATTTTGTTGCTTTGCGCATGTGAATAATCGATTATCATTTCGCATTACGGCTACGAATTAAATAGTTTTCCATATCGCTTCTTCCACGTTAACGACGTTAAGCCCGGCGTTCAGTTAAGTGCGTTTCAGTACGCTATAATGGGAACCCAATGTATTTTTCAGAATCTTGAAGACGCACTGCGGAGAAAAGTGCCCCCACTGAGCGGTGGGCGTGCTTTTGTGATTTCACGCGTTATCCTTTGGCGGTGGTCATTAAAAGTCAATAAATTCTTCGACCCTGCACTGTATCCCCCCCCCTAGTACAATGCCTTGACCATTAAAAAAAAAACCCAGCTGCGTCCGGAAAAAAACGCAACTGAACGCCGGGCTTTAATCTGCCTTTTTCTAGTTTTAAAAAAAACCGCCTACAAAGTTTCATTGCTTCAATTTAGACACACAGAGGGGTTAGGCAAATACGCACCCGACAAATTGCTTCCTTATGCCCGCCGAAGCAGCACATACGTTAGCGTGTAATGTGCTTCTCCGGATAATCTGACAGCTAAACAGAAGACAATGACGTGAAAATGACGTCACACGCGAAGGAAATAAAATGAAAAATATGCAGAATTCCCTGAACAAACTTCGATTATTTTTAATGCGCAAATATGTTAAAATTCTATTTGTTTCATATTTAATGCGTTTTCACTTTTTGAGGTCTTAAGAGATGTAGAAATGAGTGATTTCACTTAATTATTAAATTGAACAACTTAAGTGGCAACAATGGATTCCGTTGCTACGGAAACTGTAGCAGTGTTAAAAATAGAATATGAAATGATTTATTTATGTTTACTTTGCTAGAACTGCCATTTTGGCGTAATTAACGTCGGCAGTCGATGGCAAATAGCCAAAATGAATCACACATTAAACTTGACAATAAATGCAATAATTTAAAGGCATTACCAGCTAGTCTAACTGGGTTTAAAAAATATTCTCATTTATCTCAAACAGCATTCGTATTTATGAAGACTATTTTATTACACCTTTTTTGGCGGGATTAAAAAATATTATCTATTCATACGCTCGTAACACCAACTCATATCAATCGGGGCATAGAATTAGCAATACAAATGAAAAAGTTTAATTTTCTGAAATTTGGCGGGGTTTCCTTAACAATTTATTTAACTTGATGAAAATCATTTAGAATCGCCTTAATAACTGCATTATTCCTGAACAGAAAATTAAAATTTTAGGCTAAATTCTAGTAAAACCTACACTTGTTTTTAAAAATACTATTTCTTTACACTCTCAGTAATTTGCGCCAAGCCTAAAATTGTGCAAACCACTAGAATCGACTTTCCCAAAATCGCCATATAAGCCATTTTTTTCCCGCTAAATTATAAGGTTATACACTTTAGTCTCTGAAATTTACAAATCCTTTTCCTTTTGCGTATAAAAAATATTGAATTCCTGCTCTGATTTCCCACGCAGACGATATTTTAATTAAAAAATGACCTAGCAAATATTCGAAACAGAAAAAAAGTATTATTCCTTTATTTTTAATGCAAGAGTGTAAATCATTTAATAAATTCGCCAAACATGGCAACCTCGATGCTTATTTCTCACTTTTTTGACTGCAGGGGTTACAATTGCAGAATTACGGAGATCAAAAATTAGCGTTTTTGACGGGTTTTTTTATCAATATCTTCTAAAATATTTCGAATTTCGAAATTTAAATTAGCGGAAGACCTTCCTCGGAATTTTCCGAATTTGTGGACACCTCGATCGAAACTCAACTCCCAGCCGTTTCGGAGGAGATGATGTTACACACAGACAGACAGACGTGTACAGATTTTAATAGTATAGAAGATTATTACACCGTGTATCTTTTTTTAAGTTATTTTAAATAAAGGTTTAGTGCACTGTTTCAAAAAATATTATTCACACTCATTTTTAAAGACAGTTGTTATATGATGTATTTTTGCATTATTTCCAACAATTACGTCCCATTCTTGAAAGTCATTTGAAATAAAGGTTTAGTCGACTATTTCAAATTATATTATTGACACACATTTTTAAAGAGCATTGTTATACTGATGTATTTCTTTGCAATTACTATTCCCAACAATTACGTTCCTTTGTTGAAAGTCATTTTAAATGAAGCTTTAGTCCACTGTTTCAAAGTATATTATTGACACACATTCTTAGCGAGCATGTTATACCGTGTATTTATGCATGATTTCCAACTATTACGTCCCTTTCTTGACAGTCATTTTAAAGAAAGTTTTAGCCTACTGTTTCAAAGTATGTCATTGACACACATTTTTAAAGAGCATTGTTATATCGTGTATTTTTGCCTTATTTCTAACAATTACGCCCCTTTGTTGAAAGTCGTTTTAAATAAAGGTTTAAGTCCACAATTTCAAAGTGTATTATTGACACACATTCTTAAGGAGCATTGTTATACCATATATTTCTGGATTATTTGCAACAATTACGTCCCTTTGTTGAAAGTCATTTTAAATAAAGGTTTAGTCCACTGGTTCAAAGTACATTATTGACACACTTTCTTAAAGAGCATTGTTATACTGTGCATTTTTGCATTATTTCCAACAATTACGCCCCTTTGTTGAAAGGCGTTTTAAATAAAAGTTTTGTCCATTGTTTCAAAGTATATTATTGACACACATTTTTAAAGAGCATTGTTATATCTTGTATTTTTGAGATATTTCCAACAATTACGTCCTTTTGTTGAAAATCATTTTAAATAAAGGCTTAGTCCACTGTTTTAAAGTGTATTATTGACACACATTCTTAAGGAGTATTGTTATACCGAGTATTTCTGGATGATTCCCAACAATTACGTTCCTTTGTTGAAAGTTATTTTAAATAAAGGTTTAGTGCACTGTTTCAACGCATATTATTGACACACATTCTTAAAGAGCATTGTTATACAGTGCACTTTTGCATTATTTCCAACAATTACGCCCCTTTGTTGAAAGCCATTTTAAATAAAAGTTTAGTCCATTGTTTCAAAGTATATTATTGACACGCATTTTTAAGAGCATTGTTATATCTTGTATTTTTGAGATATTTCAACAATTACGTCCTTTTGTTGAAAATCATTTTAAATAAAGGCTTAGTCCACTGTTTTAAAGTGTATTATTGACACACATTCTTAAGGAGTATTGTTATACCGAGTATTTCTGGATGATTCCCAACAATTACGTTCCTTTGTTGAAAGTTATTTTAAATAAAAGTTTAGTCCACTGTTTCAAAGTATATTATTGACACGCATTTTTAAGAGCATTGTTATATCTTGTATTTTTGCATTAATTTCCAATAATTACGTTCTTTGTTGAAACTCATTATAAATAAAGGTTTAGTCCACTGTTTCAAAGTATATTATTGACACACATTCTTAACGAACAACGTTATACCGCGTATTTATGCACCATTTCCAACAATTACGTCCCTTTGTTGAAAGTCATTTTAAAGAAAGATTTAGTCTACTGTTTCAAACTATGTCATTGACACGCATTTTAAAAAGCATTGTTATATCGTGTATTTTTTCTTTCTTTCCAACAATTACGCCCCTTTGTTGAAAGTCATTTTAAATAAGGGTTTAGTCCTCTGTTTCAAAGTGTATGATTGACACACATTCTTAAAGAGCATTGTTATACTGCGTATTTTTGCATTAATTTCAATAATTACGTTTCTTTGTTGAAACTCATTTTAATAAAGGTTTAGTCGACCATTTCAAAGTATATTATTGACATGCATTTCTAAAGAGCATTGTTATACAATGTACTTCTGGATTATTTCCAACAATTAAGCCCCTTTGTCGAAGGTCATTTTAATTAAAGGTTTAGTCTATTTTTCAAAGTATATTATTGACACACATTTTTAAAGAGCATTGTGATACCGTGTAATTTTTCTTTATAACCAACAATTACGTCCCTTTGTTGAAAGTCATTTTAAATAAAGGTTTAGTCCACTGGTTCAAAGTATATTATTGACACACTTTCTTAAAGAGCATTGTTATACCGTGCAGTTTTGCATTATTTCCAACAATTACGTCCCCTTTGTTGAAAGTCATTTTAAATAAAAGTTTAGCCCACTGTTTTAAAGTGTATTATTGACACACATTGTTAAAGAGCATTATTTTACCGTGTATTTTTTAATTGATTCTAAGGGTTACGTCCTTTGTTCAAAGTCATTTTTAATAAAGGTGTAGTCTATTGTTTCAAAGTATATTATAGCAATTTTGTAATATTTCCAACAATTACGCCCCTTTGTTGAAAGCCATTTTAAATAAGCGTTTAGTCCACTGTTTCAAAGTACATTATTGACACGCATTTTTAAAGAGCATTGTTATATCTTGTATTTTTGAGATATTTCCAACAATTACGTCCTTTTGTTAAAAATCATTTTAAAGAAAAATTTAATCCACTGTTTTAAATTGTATTATTGACACATATTCTTTAAGAGCATTATTATACCGTGTATTTTTTAATTGATTCTAATGGTTACGTCCTTTTTTAAAAGTCATTTTTAATAAAGGTATAGTCTATTGTTTCAAAGTATATTATAGCCACATTTTTGAAAAGCATTTTTAAGCCGTATTTTATAGCATTGGTTTTAAAAATCATGTCTCTTTATTGAAAATCATTCTACTAATCTGATAAATGTTAAAGTACGCGTGTTTGTTTGTTTCCGTATTTTTAACTCAATCATGCAAAGACCGCAGAACGAATTTGTGTAAAATTTGGAATGAAAATAGCTTATGTCTTGGATTAATATGCAGTCTACCTTTTATGCATATAGAATAAATAGTTCTTTGACAGGTACGCTCAAAATAATTCTAATACATTACGTTGTATGAACATTGTAAGTACTATCCCAGACAGCACAGCAAACTTGCATCAAACTTGCAGCAAGCTTGATTTATCAAGTCAATAAGCTTGAAAATTCCAGGCGTGTAAGCTTGATGCAAGCTTGAATCAAGTGTTCTAGTTTACACTTGCCCAGCTTGCATTAAGCTTGACATTTCAAGCTTGAATCAAGCTTGACATTTCAAGCTTAAAAAAATTTCTAAATACACGGACGCCCGCTGGCGAACGCGCCCCACATACTTTATTTTTCCGCGCATTTTCCCCCTCTATGCTGTAATTTTAAGTTATTTTAATCGGTTTCCATCGAGTGTCCGTGGCTAGAATAGAACCCGTTACCTTTCGGTTCGTAGCCGAGCGCGTTATCCATTCAGCCACCGGAGCCTTGTGCAGCTATGAGTAAAGTTTGAAGTGAATTATTAAGCGGTTTTCTGGCCAGATTGATAACTGGGCGATATGTTATTTGTTTTTTTTTTATTTTTCCATGGGATGCATCAAAATTAAAATAATTTTATGTGTGATTTAGAGACTCTACTAATAGGGAAATAAACATAATATAAACTTAAGAGCAACACATATTTTAAAACTTTCGCAACACTCATGAGCAATATTGCCGCTGGCCAAAATCGAGACAAACGACTGATTTTGAAATCAATTTCGTAGTATAATTGTATTTTATTTTGAAGAATTTCCATATTTGGAAATATAGAATGGGTTTACTTACTTAACACAAATTTTGTGTTAAGTAATCTGAAATCAAAGAAACAGATAGTTAAACGTTACTTCGAAATGCTATATCACAGTTGCTAACATAACATGTATGGAATACAAACACTTTAGTCATTTTTGTAAATATTTCTTATAATAACAAATAATTGAAAAATTTTGCTATTTTTTAACGCTAAAAATTCTCTATATAAATGTGGTTAGTTATTTTCCTACATATTGGTATGCTATATCGATATAGAGCATTTCGAAGAATTAAAAATAAGTTTAAATTAATTTATACAAATGTAAATTTGAATTATTTTCATTGTTCATACTTTATAATTAAAAAAATTATTTAATTTCTGAATTTTTTTTATCCTTTGTAATTTTATTTTAAAACTACAAAAGTGTAAGATGTAAGATTTTTGGGCCCTAAAATCTGTAGGCCCTGGGCAGTTGCCCCGTTTGCCTGGCCGGTAATATGGCACTGGTAATAAAATAAACACATCTTTTACGAACTTTCGGCACATTTGAGTACGCTAGACAATTAATGTCCATTCTCTTTCACAGATGGCGCCATCAACGCTCCTTTAAAAAGGAAAAATCAAGCGAGTAGCAATTGCCAAGCTTAAATCAAGCTGTATTTAAGCTTGGCAATTCAACTTGACTCCTGCAAGCTTGCTGCCGGCTTTGAATGAGTTGAACTGTCAAGCTTGCATTAATGCGTCAAATTCAAAGAAATGTCAAGCTTGATTTAAGCTTATGTGCTGTCTGGGATACAGGTTCTAAAAACCTTCTTCCGTAATAGAAAGCTAACCCACGCCTACCTTTTATGCATATTTCACAAATAGTTCTTTTACATTGAGACTCATAAGAATTGGATTACGCTCTATGGCATCTCCGTAAATACTGAACCGATTCTCAAACATTTTTCATGGACAGAAAGCTACACTATTCCTGTGTATTATAAGCTACCTTTACCCATTATATCACATAGTTCTTTTGCAGCGACACTCATAAGAATTACATTACGCTCTGAAGTCAACTCTAAATAATAAACGCTTTATATATATGTGTATATATGTATATATATATTTTATATATATATATATATATATATATATATATATATATATATATATAATATATATATATATATATATATATATATATATATATATATATATATATATATAACAAGTAAAACACAAAACATACTAAAAATAAGACATATCTCGCATAAAAATATAACAGCTATTAGCAAGAATTAGAAACCAGATTTTGAAGCCAAATAAAGTGCAAGAATTATTGTGATAATATAATGGAACGGAAATTATAACCACTGTCACCATCGTCAGGGGCCACAAACAGTGGATTATAATTTACAGCAAACCAAATAGTAGGGTTTCGGTTGTGTGGCATATCAGAAGAGATATTAACTCCACACATCTGGGCCCTACCCTACTATATAAAGGAAAGAAGAAATCAAAAAGATAACAAAAATTAGAAATAGGAATATAATTTTACATACCAGACCTTGAGCACATGGAAATTTCATTTGAACAATTGATATGTGTTGCCAATGCTAAGAATTGTAAAAAGTGAAAAATGGTGTTGCCACTAAATAAAAGTGTAAAAGTGGAAAGAAGAAAGTATAGGAGTTGCCAAATACTAAAAGGTAATATTATTAAATTTTAAGAATATCCAGGTATATTAATATAATAAATATATATTGAATAATAATAAATTAAAATGATTGAATAAAATAAATAGTATAGCAAAATTAAATATAACATATTGTTTAAAAAATATAATGATTATTATTATTGACAAAGTATGTATAATAAGTTATTGTATGACAGAAGATTAATCTAGTAAATAAGAGAAAAAAATAAAAAATAATGTTTAGGACAGAATAATCACAATATAGGAACCCCCTGTTTTTTTTTTTTTTTTTTTCATCCCTCCAGATATATATATGCATGCATATACACATCCAAATTGTTTTTAAACATATTACTTTTTTTTTTTAATGAGAAAAACTTCCTCCGCCCGACCCAACCATCCAATTACAACCTTAAAACCAAAACCCCACCCAACCTCCAGTAAATTAACAAAGACATTAGACACATCATTATCAAGAATTGTATATAATAGATTTTAGGAACTTAGTGGGATAGTTGTATTGTCTAGCTGACAGAAAAAGAGATTTAAAATTGGAGACTTTAAAATCATCAGAACATAGAAACTTGATTCTACAGCAGTGATTATAGATGATATTGCGAAATACAGATTTATGTAAGCAGGAGGAAAAATGAGTAAAGCTATTTACTTTAAAGCTAAAATCTTTACGCTTATCATATATATTGAAACTAAGGCTATTTCTAGGAGTGATGGAGATACTTAGATCTAGAAAACTAACAGAATTGTTAAGCATATCATTTTTAATTAATTCCAGAGCAGATGGATATTTTATGGGGAAGATAATGTTATTATTATTAGTAGTGTTTACAAGTAAGATATCATCTATATATCGTTTAAGAATGATGTGTGTATTAGTATATTCTTTTTCATAGTAATATAAGTAAAGATCTGCAAGGTAACTAGATGCTGAACCACCTTGTGGTATACCATGATTTTGTAGATATATTTTATTGTTATGTAGAATAAAATTATTATAGATAATAAATTTAGATAGACAACTGAAATAAGTTACATCAACATGGGAAGGGAGCTGAATATTGTTAACACAAGTTTCAAATAATTCATTAATTACATTGTAAAGGTCGTCAAGAGGAATATTGTTAAATAGATCTTTAAAATCATAGGTATATAAAGAGGTAATATTACTAATAGTACATATTTTATTGCGTAGATCATAACTATTTCCTATAGAGTAAGCATTACGTTTTATATAATACTCATGCATAACAGATACTATCTTTAATAGAAGTTTACTTGCTACATTGCTATATGTATTACATCCTATTGTAACAGTTCGAAACTTTAAAGGTGATTTATGAAATTTAGGGATTAGTACGATATAAGGATAGTTTAGATTATTATGTTGTAGGTTGAGAAGTTTATAGAAAGCCAGAATTTTTTTGTTACAAACTACAGTAGACAAATTAGTAGAGGAATAGATACTGTTATTTACAATTGTAGAGGCTAACAAGCTATGATATAACTGTTTACAAATAAAAGCATAGTTATTGGATGATTTATCTACATAAGTAATTATGAAATACTGCTTTATAAAGTCTATTTGAGTATGAAATTGACTATTGACAGGAGAACTATATTTTACATATTTAGCAATATTTTGCTTAAAGATTGAAAGTACTTTTACTTTCCAGGTAGTGAAGGCTTCAAGAGGAGTGTTGTATTTTAAGGCAGTATTATATATGTAAAAATCTAAATCATATGTGAATTGTGTTACAATGCCTCAAGAGAGTGTTTTGAAGGAATACGGTGTTTAGAGCCCTTCTGCGTGAGTTTTTTAACCTAATATCTTTTATGATAGCTAGATCCCCAGTAATGATGTGTCCATAATCCCTATTAATGAAGTTCCTATAGTGATTGTCATTGCATATACAGGGTGGTATATCAGAAGGGTTATATGTTTTCGAAAAGGAGTTAAATAGTTTCCTACCAAAGGGTAGGGGATATTTAAAGGACTTTTTAATAAGGACATTTTTGATGGGAAAGTAAGTGTTATTAGTAGAAAATATTGTATTGAAGTTTAAGTTATTGATTGGACGATTTGTGAAAGTAATTAATAAGTTAGAATTAGAAGGTGTATTATTACTGTTATTGGTTAGGTTTACGGTAAGTGCAGTGGCTCGTGCAACAATGAGATCGAAGAATAGGTGAGAAAAATGTCCAGAAATGTTAAGATTTGAAAAAATAGAAAAATACTTAACTAAAAGTTTCTTTTTAATGGAGTAAATGAAAGTACGTATATTAATCCAATTATAAGTTTTATATATATATATATATATATATAAGTGAAATCCTAAGATAATCCATTGATAAAGTGAAAAAAAAATATAAAAATAAAAAAGTAGATAGCACATGGTGCCAATTAACGAGCTTATACCGGATAAGTGTTTAAATATAGCCTTTTAAGGCAATGAAAGAGTGGATAAATTGGATATAAAGCGCCAAATTAGAACTGGTGGGCTTTTTAAGCCTAATCACATGTATCCACAAATAGACGGAAAATGGAATGGATATTGAAATGGTGTGCTCTATCATCAGGCGCCACCGCACACACATTTCAATTTAATCGAAAAAAACAATAATAGCTAGGTTTCTGCAAGTTACCTGACCAAAATTAGGGTCCTTTTGTAACTTGGGGGCGCGACCGTAGCTATTAGAAATAAACAACGAGGAAGTGGACCGACAAGAAGATCAAAGCTCAGTAATGGAGGCAATATTAGTGCATGTTGCCATCAGAGAAGACTTAATGCCATCAATAGACAAGTAATGCCATGGAGTGTGAAAAAAAAATGATATATTAATAATACTTTGGAAGTATGGAAAGGAAAGGAAAAAATAAAAAGTAATAATTAAATGAATAAATAAAAAGAATAAAAATGGTAATAATTAAATGAATAAATAATAAAATAAATATAACACTAGTATAGCTAGCCTATGTTTAACGTAGTACTAGCTGCAGTAGCTAAGAAGTACTTAGTTGAAGTTGTGGAAAAGGAGAAAAACTGTAGAAATAATTTTAACAGTAATGATATTGATAATAATTATACACATTTATAAATTGCTATTTATGCTAATATTATTGTAAAATATTTAGGTAGAACAGTACTCTGTATGGCTTCATTGGTTACAGACTTACATAAAAAAGGAAACAGTACCAGTAATCAACTATTCTTAATTATAGAATTTTTTTTTAAATAAAATATATAGATATATATTATATATATATATATATCTTTTAAATATAGAAAGAACCAACAACCAACCCCATCCTCACCAACCAATATTCTGATTAGGACATACAGTTTTTTTGATTGCATAGAGGATATAAAATGGAAGTTAGAAATTTACTTGGATAATTATATTTTATAGCAGTTTTATATAGGTCAGTTCAGTTACTGGCCTTAAAACTATTGGTACATAGAGACTCTATTCTATATTTATGATTAGAGATAATATTTCTAAACACAGAAGTGTGCATACATGAAGTGAAATGAGTGAAAGTATTAACCTGAAAATTAAAGTCATTTCTTTTATTATATATATTAAAGGATAGACTCTTATCATCATTAATTCTAATTTGTAAGTCTAAAAAATTAATTATTCTATTATCATTAGGATTTTTTATTAGTTCTAGGGCTGAATGGTAAGCTATGGGTAGGTGGTCAGTGTGATGAAGATCACATATCTAATTTAATAAACATTTACTTTGGCTTTCTTTAATGTAATCTATCCAAATTCAAGAATTCTAAATCACTTTTGTTTTCATTTTTCTGCCATTTCGGCTTTAAACCTGTATATTTACTTTTCCCTGTTTGCACTATTCTTTTTCTTTTTGTCTCTTCATTCTAGCGTCGTTGTGTTAAAAATAGATTTTATTGCGTCCGTTTGCAAAATCAACGGCCTTTTTTGAGTTTCCTCTTGGCATCCTGCTGGCGTAAGTTATTTAGTTGTTCCCCTGCGACGACTTTAAAATTATTTGCTCGTGATTACGTCATTGTAATTTTATTGGATTAACTGTTAGGGTTGCTCTGGAATTGGCGCTATTAATCTCGGCCAAGTTATTGTTCTCGCCAATATGTAATTCTGTGCTGGCGTAATTTTTAAATCATTCATCTTAATTTCACTGTCCATATTGGACGTATTTTTATTTTCGCTGAGCCACCACCGCCGTTATAATAATATTTCAATAGCATATGTTTAATAAATTAGTTTTTTCAGTATTTAACGTCTTTTTATTATATTGGATATGTGATCTTCATCACAGTCAGTATCACTATAAGTATTGTCAGTAGCTATTGTTATTATGTCATCTATGTACCTATATATTATAAGAGAAGGATTATTGTAATTTTTTTCATAATTATATAAATATAGGTCTGCTAAGTAACTGGAATTAGAACCACCTTGTGGTATTCCTATAACTTGCTTATATAATTTATTATTATGTAGAATGTAATTATTATAGGCTATGAACTTTAAAAGATTTTCGAAATACATAGTATCTATATATACATATATATTGTTAAGAATTTTCGGTTTGTTCTGCCTCCCAGATATTAAAATTATTCTAAAACTTGTACCCTGCGCGTCAAATAATTAAATTTTGCATTTTGTTGTATCAAAATCGGTTACCTAGAACGGGAGATATGGAGTTTTGGGTTCCCCCATTGGTTAACATAGGGTTTTCTAAAATCTCGGGAAATATTGATGTTAGAGCTTAGCTAATGTCACTCTTGGGGACTTATTTTTGGCGCCAAATTTGGCGATGTTTCGCCAAAAGGTCGCCACGCTTGGCGATATTTCGGATATTTGGCGCGGTTTTTCCAATGGGTCCTAAAATTTTCGTTTTCCTGCATTCATATTGCGTAATAGTCTAATGATTCAACTGTATTCCTATGACGTAATCAAAATTCGCTCTTTAGGGAGATCCTTCGAGAAATTTCTTATAGCTTCTGCGTCCCCTATAAATACGACAGCGTGCTGCCCCGGTTGAGTCAGTCTGCTTTTGACTGCTATGAGAAATAGACGTCCATACTGTTGAGAGTATAAGAGTCTGTGTTAGCGCTTATAGAAGCAGTAATTTGCATGTTTTTAAAAGTGCGTTTTTAAGTGCTGTGTAAATTCCTCATTGCTTAGTCTTGAGGGACTGTTTGCGAAATCCCTCGTAACATTCCACTGAATATTGTTACGAAAATCGCCAAGTGGGTGTATTTTAAAGCATTTCAATCAGCACAGTAAACAAAAATAACACTTTATTTTACGGCTCGCAGCTCAATAGCTCAAAATAATACAAGAAACTTTAACATACGCTAACTAAAATCACAAATAAGCACAACAATAACGCTATTCATTTCACAGAATCAACCGTGCGCTTTAAAGTCTATCACTCAACTGAACTCCCCGGAGAGAAATCCTAGCGTTTTTATAGAGATAATGACGTCACCAGAATTGCCGAGAAGTTTCTGGAACAATCTTCAAATTGAAATACGGTCTCGAGACATGAATTTTCTAGAAGCCGCCATTTGTCGCCAAGGTCGCCAAATACGTCACCAAGTCGCCAAGTTTGTCGCCAAGACTACAGGGTTACCATTATCGGAGGACCGCTATTATGCCTGCAAAACTAGTTTCACGACAGCGCATGCAATACGGTAGCAAATTAAGTTATTATTTCGCAACACTGCTGCCCTCTTTAAAAGAAACTGACGACCCGGCAGTCTAATCACACAACATTATGATCAGTAGCACCATATGAAGCTAAACGATTAATGTGGATGACCCTCGGTTTTGAATTGGGCGACTTCTTGGACTCTGTAGATAACGTCGTTCAATTTCTTGACAATAATATAAGGTCCTTCCTAGTTCTGTTGCAACTTAGGACTCAGACCTCTCCTTCGTTTTGGGTTATACAGCCAAACTTGATCACCCTCTTTAAATTGGTGATTCGTTGCTTTGGCGTCGTAACGAATCTTCATTCGGTCACTCGCCAAATTGATTCGCTCTCTGGCAAACGAATGAACTCTTTCTAATCGTGCTTCTAGATTACTCATGTAATCATTCCGTGAGGAGGGCGTATCACATGGTCGTCCAAAAACAATATCACTGGGTAATCAAAGAGAACGGCCGAACAACATCTCTGATGGAGAATATCCGGTCGTCTCATGGACCGCACTTCTGTAAGCCAGGAGGAACAGTGGCAAATATGTATCCCAGTCGGTTTGATACTTCGAAACGAACAATGAAAGATGATTCAAAATTGTTCGATTGTACCTCTCGACCATGCCATCGGACTCGGGATGTAACGGTGTTGTTCGAGTCTTCGTGATTCCCAAATATTCGCAGAGCTCCGAAAATAGTGCTGAATTAAAACTTGTACCTTGATCCGAATGTAACATCATCGGCACTCCATAATAAGAGATCCAGTTTCGAACGAGTTCTTCAGCTACCGTTGAAGCTTCCTGATTTGGGATGGCAATCGCTTCTGGCCATTTGGTAAAGTAATCCATCGGAGCTAAGACGTATCGATTGCCTTTCGATGTTGTAGGCAGGGGTCCTAGGATATCTAAAGCCACTCTTTCGAAAGGCGCGCCAACGTTATAAGCGCTGCAAACGACCCTTGGTTTTTATTCTAGGTCCTTTCCGGGCACCGCAATCGTGGCATTCTCTACACCATTTTTCAACATCGGCACGAAGTCGATCCCAATAAAATCGCTCCCTGGTTTTATTTAACGTCTTCATCACTCCAAAACGTACTCCACTTGCACTATCATGAATCTCCCGCAGAACCTCTGCAATTCTACAACGTGGGAGAATTAATTGCCATCGGCTTGATCTTCCGCCATCGCTCTCCCATTTCCGATATAAAACACCGTCCTTAAGATGTAAAGAATCCCAAAGAGCCCAGTATCGCTTTGTAGCGGGACTCTGGCGCGATCTCTTGCCAAGACGGTCGATCCGCGGAATTTAGTTTCTTCTCCAAAATTGGCCTAATACTAGAATTTTCTAACTGTGCTCTCTGTACTTCACTCGAAGCCCACCGATCCACAGTCGTTGCAGTCAAAACCTTCACGAAAGTATCCGTCTCCGTCCCGTACTTTTTCTCGGCGTTCACGCAGTGTTTACAGTCCTCTTTACAAGGTCGTATGGAGAGAGAGTCTGCATTTCCGTGCGAAGTTCCTTTGCGATGTTCGATTTCGAACTCATACTCTGCAGCCTTTGGATCCAGCAAGCTATCTGACCCTCAGGTTCTTTAAAATTCAAAAGCCCTCTCAAGGAAGCATGATCAGTCCGGAGAAGAAATTTACGTCCATAGAGGTAGTGATGGAAATGCTCAATAGAATTAACAATAGCCAGCAATTCCTTACGAGTGACACAATAATTCCTCTCTGGCTTACCCAAGCTCTTGCTGAAGTAAGCTATGACACTTTCACCGTTTTCTGTCCTCTGCGAAAGCACGGCTCCTATCCCTTCATTACTGGCATCTGTATCCAAGATAAAGTCTTTGTCAGTCCGGGGATATGTCAAAATAGGAGACGTCGTTAATGCCTGCTTTAGACTAATGAACGATTTCTCGCATTCCTCTGTTCAATCAAAGCTTGCTTGGGCTTCAGTCAATTTATGTAAAGGTCTCGCTATTGTTGAGAAATTTCTTACAAAACGGTGATAATAGGTGCACAGTCGGAGAAAACTTCGCAGTTCATGTACCGTTTCTGGACGAGGCCAATCGACAACTGCTTTAACTTTTTGTGGATCAGTCTTAACTCCGTCTGCAGAAATAACGTGACCAAGATAAGTAACTTGCTTACGTAAAAATTTGCATTCCTTCGGGTTTAGTTTAAGGTTAGCATTTTGTAATCTAAGAAACAATTTACGAATATTATTTAAATGTTCTTCAAACGTTTTTCTCACTATAATAATGTCATCTAAATATACTAAGCAGGCCTCAGACGAAAGTCCACGTAATACAGTTTCCATTAGTCTTTCAAAAGTAGCGGGGGCATTGCAAAGACCGAAAGGCATTACCTTAAAGTGCCAGAGTCCTTGTCCGGTGGTAAAAGCTGTCTTTTCTTTATCTTCAGGTCGGATTTCGACTTGCTAATACCCGCTCTTTAAGTCCAACGTAGAGAACCACTGGCTTCCATTCAAAGCATCTAAAGTGTCATCTATTCGCGGGAGGGGATAGCAGTCTTTCCTCGTAATATCGTTCAGCTTCCGATAGTCGACACAGAAACGTGTCGATCCGTCCTTCTTTTTAACAAGAACGATAAGTGAGGCCCAAGGCCCCGACGATTCCTCTATTATGCCACCGTCCACCATTTCTTTAATCAGGCGTTCAGTTTCCTCTTTCTTTGCAAGAGGCAAACGTCTTGGATACTGCTTGATTGGTGGATGATCACCTGTATTAATTTTATGTTGTGTCACATTACAGTGGCCCACATCAGCGTCACCGGTAGAGAACAAGTTTTGGAATTCCTGGAGTAATTTTTGCACTGTTATTCGCTGTTCCTTACTAAGTCCTTCAAGATTCTCCAGCATTAGTTAAAAATGATGACGATTAGAATATCCTTGAGGACGGGAGACGATATCCACCACTGGTTCACACGTCCCAATAACGGCCCCTTTTTCTAGTCTTGGGTTTATTGTCCAAATTCAACACTCGAATAGGTATAGCTTCCCCTCTTAAATCCACGAGTGCGGCGGCCACCAAGACCCCTTTTAAGGAGAACTGGCTAGGAAAGTTCGTTACGACATACCGGAAATGTCCAGAGGCTTCAGGAACCCCTTAGATAAGAAATTCAGATCTCGCTGGTATAGTCGTCTTCTCTTTCGCGAATATAGAACATGATTTTGAACACTGCTCGCTCCCGAAAACAAGGGAATTTCCTCCCCTCCTGTCCGTATCTCGTTCTTCTCTGAGTCTACGGTAAAGTTAAATTTTTGAAGGAAATCCAGTCCAAGGATACAAGGGTCAGTGATGTTAGCCACGTAGACCCTGTGCCGGAATTTCTTGGATCCACATTCAATGGATACATCCAGTTTTCCTTGTATCTCTTATCCTTGTATATCTTTGTCTTTTCACCAGTAGCGGTCTTAAAAGAGACGCTTGGAGACGTGTAGAGCAATTGTTCCTTCAGTTTCATGGCGAAGTCCGATTTTAGAAGAGTGACATTCGCACCCGTATCCACTAGCATCAAGCAAGGGATACCACAAATAGTTCCTTCAACATAAAGTCCAGTTTCTCCTCCGCTAAGTGCGGAAACTTCCAATTTCTCTTCAGGAGCTTTATTCAGAAAAGGCAACCTCCGCCCCGCAAGACGCCTAAGACCTAGTTTTCCTGTTTGGGGAGAAGTCACGTCGCATTCTCTTTGCACGTGTCCCCTTTTGCGACATCTCCAACAGGTCGCATTCGGATTCCTTCCGGGAGAGCCCCTTTTCCCAACAGCGAGACTATCCAAAAATTCCTGGAGTGCCTTGAGTACAGAATCCAGTTTGTCATCCTTTTCCTTGGCGGCGTTTTCCTCTATATCCACAGACCTTACATGCCTGGGTGTTTTCGAAACGGTTCTCGCAGCTTCGTATTTCATGCTATACGCCAGAGCTGCCTTCAAATCTTTCGGGTCTACCAGTCTCTTAGAATGTTGTGTATCTTCGTCCCTGATAGCGTCGACGAAGTACTAGGCTGCTAAACTTTCTCGAACATCTAGGGGACATTCCGCGTAAGCTAGGCTCATCAATCGCTCAACATCGGCGGCCAATACCTGTAGACTTTCTCCAGGCTTTTGTCGCCTTGCTTTCAATTCAGCCCTATAAAACTGGGTAAGATGGCTATTTCCAAATCGAGATTCGAGAGCCTTTTCGACGGTCGGTAGGTCGTTCAACTTGTCATTCGATATTCCTAGGAGAATCTCCGCAGCTGATCCTTGCAGAGAGGCCACAAGTTGACTGGCCTTGAAGCTATCCATCCATCCATTTGTAGAGCTCACGACATCAAACTGAGTCTTAAAAACAGTCCAAGATGTTTGGCCGTCAAATGTTAAATGCTTTACAGTCGGTCTAGAATTAATAATTTCTCCACTTGCCAAAATATTGCTTGGCTTGCTCTCAAGATCAGAAAGTCTTTTCAAAATCGCCGATTTGTTCTTGCACATCGCTGATTTGCCCTCGCACATTGCTTTGTACTCCCTCGATTTTTTCTTGTACGTCGCTGATCTGTCCTTGCACTTGCACTTCGCTTCGCTTCGCTCCCTCGACTCTTTCATGAACAGATTGTATTTGAGTCTTCATTTCTTCTTGTCCTGAACGCATTTTCTCTTGTAGACTCTCTAGTCCCGAACAGATCTTCTCTCCCAGATTCTCCTGTCCGAAAGACATCTTTTCTTTCAGACTCTCAGACATCCTTTCTTCACTGGAACGAATATCTAACATCATAGCAAACAGTTTTTCCATTTTATCTTCCATGGCTGCTCCGGTTATTGGCATTCAAACAGATCCAGATCCCACTTCCTGACACCAATGTTACGAAAATCGCCATGTGGGTGTATTTTAAAGCAGTTCAATCAGCACAGTAAACAAATATAACACTTTATTTTACGGCTCGCAGCTCAATAGCTCAAAATAATACAAGAAACTTTAACATACGCTAACTAAAATCACAAATAAGCACAACAATAACGCTATTCATTTCACAGAATCAACAGTGCGCTTCAAAGTCTATCACTCAACTGAACTCCCCGGAGAGAAATCCTAGCGTTTTTATAGAGATGATGACGTCACCAGAATTGCCGAGAAGTTTCTGGAACAATCTTCAAATTGAAATACGGTCTCGAGACATGAATTTTCTAGAAGCCGCCATTTGTCGCCAAGGTCGCCAAATCCGTCACCAATTCGCCAAGTTTGTCGCCAAGACTACAGGGTTACCATTATCGGAGGACCGCTATTTTGCCTGCAAAACTAGTTTCACGACAGCGCATGCAATACGGTAGCAAATTAAGTTATTATTTCGCAACAATATTTTGCTTGTGGAAGTATTTTATTTTGGGAGTGAATTACAACATCTGTGAAAGTTTCGGTACTGAGAGAACTGTTATAAGCAAGCTAGTGGCCGTGAGGGCCTGTGAATTTTGTACATCTAGAAGCAATAAAGTTCGTGTTCCATCCTAACAAGTGGACTCTTTGCTAGAACTTTCTTCTCCTACTGGTCTTTAGAGCGACGGACCCAGAAATTAAAGAGTTTTCTGCAACAATTGGCTACCTTTCATTAATTTCTTAAAAATAAAATCGCTCTATGTGTACCTCTGTAACTATTACTAAGCCGATTCTGAAAATTTTTTCACTCATAGAAAATTACGTTATTCCTGGGTATTAAAGGCTACCTTTAATGCATATAGCATAAATAGTTCTTTTACATGGACAATCAAAATAGTTCTAATACATTACGCTCTAAGGACATCTCTATGACTACTAAACCGATTTTAAAGATGTTTTCACTAACAGAAAGCTTCACTATTCTTGAGTATTATGGACTACCTTTTATTTCTCTCTATTCTAAAAAAAAGTAACTGCCGCTGCCACCGCTGTCAGAAGCTTGTTATGATATGTCCTTCGAAACCGTGGGGACTTGAGTCTCGACGAAGGTGTCCAGGAATTCGGAAAATTCCGGGGAAGCCGATAAGTTGACTTAAAGTTCGAAATTCGAATTATTTTAGGAGATATTAATAAAAAATTGAAAAAATAACCATAATGGTTGCTAGGCTAGGCAGTTTTCGCCAGCATAAAATCATTCATCTCTTTGCAACAAAAGCAATTCCAAGTATGTAGAATCGCATGAAATTGACAAACATGAAGTAGAATGACACTAACTTTTTACGCCAAATTTAAAATGTTTGTGACATAAATAAGTCAGTGTTACACTAAGTTGAGAATTTTCAAATAGAAAGTTCCCTTAAATAACAGGAGTTTAGAATTACCGATTATTCGTTTTTCCAAAACAGAATAATAACTAATTTTAGCTGATTTAAAAAGCACCATTTTGGCATCAGATACAGGTACGATCTGGCAAAAGACTATCTCTACAAGCAGGGTAACTCTAAACCGCGTTTTTCAAAATGTTAGCACCCAGTCTCTTGAAAATGAAAAATAATTAAAATGCAAATTATAGTAAAGCCGGTTAGGTTCAGCTTATTTGCTACCAGTAGAAATATGTGGCGGCGTTAACCATGCCATTATAGCAGTTATAGTACAGCTTGGATATCAGCGCGGCGAGGTGATATATTTCTTGTAGCTAAATACGCCAATCTGCAAAGAATTATGTCTGTGAAAATATGGATAAAGGTTTTCCGGGAACCTTACATGAGCAGTAATTAGGTTGTGAGCATGTGTAAATCGCCAAATAGTGAAAAGTCGCCATTGGTGGCAAGCTATTCTAGCTTTTTCCATAGTTTTTATCAAGGAAAACATATAAAGTACTGTTTTCTTCGAACTAATTATTAACTATACATATATGTACGTCGCCAAATTATGAAAAATCGCCATGGGTAGCAAATACGCAAGGTTTTGCATACGTTTTACATAATTAAAAATGGTGAGAAGTTTAAATTTTTGTTCCAAAGGTAAAGAATATGCATAACCGAGAAATGTATAGCTTAGTAACATTCTATCTGATCCAATCGTAGGTTTTTCTTTTGAAATTATGCCTTTTTACGAATACGCCTTATTAGGGGACGAAGGCATCATACGAAAAGCGAGCGTAGCGAGTCCAGGCTCGTCGATCTCGTTCATCGATCTTTGCTTTGCTTGTGTTTACTTTTTCAAGGCGTGAGATCTCAATAGATATTTAGAGTTGACATTACCGGAAACTTTGAAAAAGGTTCATTTTTTAGAGATCTTTCGAAATGTACAAAAAGTTTTTCCTTTTAATTAGAGATAAAAATATCATTTTAATCAAAATTTCAACATGGCCGCCAGATACACAGAGAACGATGAGTGAAACCCGGCACCGTTACATTCAGGACTTTTATTATTTAGATTTCTCTCCTATGACGTAATCAAATGTCCCGCTTTATGTGGAATCATCGGGAAATAGATTCTTCTAGAAGCTCCTTGTAGCTTCTGCTTCTCCTATAAATACAAGCGGGCTTCCTCTATTCTCTCTCAGGTGTTTCTGCTTGATCAGAGAGCAGATGTCCCTGAAACCTTAAGGCTTTTTATTGACGCTGTAGAAGCGGTATTTTCGCTTGCCTTTTTGAAGCTTTGTTTTTAAGTGATGTGTGTAAATTCTTCGTTGCTGAGTCTTGAGTGTCTGTTTACGAAATCCCTCGTATATTTCCACCGAAAATGTGCCTGTAGAAGTGTTTTATTGTGTGTGATAAATACAGCATTAGTGAAAGCTTCTGTATTAAGCGGATTGTTATAGCACGTTATACTGGCTAATTGAGCTTCTGAATTTTGTACAGCTGATTGTTCGACGAAGTTCTAGAAGCGATAAAGCTTGTGTTCCATCCTGACAAGTGGAAGTTCTACTAAAGAGAATCTTTACTAGAACTTCCCACACCTATTGGATTTTAGAACAACGAACCCAGAAATTAGTAGAGTATTCTGCAACGATATTGACAAGCTTATAAAAACTTCAACACAATATCTTTTCTAAAATCTCTCTATTCTAAAAATAAGTAACGGCCACTGACGCCGCCGCCGCCGTTAAGAACTTGTTCGGCTATCTTCTCCTAAACCGTGGGGATGGGGGTTTCGACTAAGGTGTCCACGGACTCGGAAAATTCCGACGTACCTGATAAACTGACTTAAATTTCGAAAATCGACTTATTTTAGAAGATATTAATAAAAAACAGAAAAAATAAACATAATGGTTGCCAGGTTTGGCAACTTTCGCCAGCATAAAATCATTCACTCCTTTGCAACAAAGCAATTCCAAGTATGTAGAATCGAGTGAAATTGACAAACATGAAGTAGAATTACACCAATTATACGCCAAATTATAAAGTAAATGAAATAAATAAGTGTGTTACACAAAGTTGACAATTTTCAAAGTAAGTTCGCTTGGACAACAGGAGTTTAGAATTAGCGATTATTCGTTTTTCCAAAACAGAATAACTAATGGTAACTGATTTTAGAAGCGCCATCTTGGCATTAGGTACGATCTGGTAAAATGGTATCTTTCCAAGCAGGGTGAATCTAAACCGCGAGTTCCAAAATCTTAGAACCCAGTATCTTGAAAATGAAAAATAATTAAAATGCAGATTATTTTAAAGCCAGTTCGGCCCAGATGGAGTATTAGCTACCAGTAGAAATATTTGGTGGCGTTAACTACTCCATTGTAGCTTATAGCAGTTATAGTACACTTTGGATATTTGCCAGCGCGGCGAGATGATATAATTCGTGGTGCTAAATGCGCTAATCGGCAAAGGATTATGTCTGTGAAAATATGGATAAAGGTTTTCCGGGAACCTTACATGAGCAGTAATTATAGGTTGTGAGCATGTGTAAATCGCCAAATAATGAAAAGTCGCAATTGGGGGCAAGCTCTCCTAGCTGTTCCGTAGTTTTCATCGAAGAAAACATATGAAATACTGTTTTCTTAGAGCTAATTTTTAACTATACATACGCAAGTCGCCAAATTATGAAAAATTGCCGTAACTGGCTAATACGCAAGGTATTCCATGGGTTTCACATTATTAAGAATAGAGCGAAGTTTAAATTTTTATGTTCCAAGGAACATGCAAGAATCAAGCAATGTGTAGCTGGGTAGCATTCCACCTGATCCAATTTTTGGGTTTTGTTTGTTGAAATTATGCCTTTTTTTACGAATAACCCTTATTAGGGGCCGAATGCCCCATACGAAAAGCGAGCGTAGCAATAGGGGCTTTGGCCCCTAGTTATCTGTAAAATACCAATACTTACAGTATCACTAAAAGGGTGGGAAGCCAGCACAGTCGAACCTATCTATCTCCAATCTCCAATCTCATGGGAAAGGAAAATATTCGAGATAAAGAGGCCTCGAGTTATACAGGTTTCATACCCAGACAGCACAGCAAACTTGCATCAAACTTGCAGCAAGCTTGATTTATCAAGTCAATAAGCTTGAATTAAGCTTGAAAATTCCAAGCGTGTAAGCTTGATGCAAGCTTGAATCAAGTGTTCTAGTTTACACTTGCCCAGCTTGCATTAAGCTTGACATTTCAAGCTTGAATCAAGCTTGACATTTCAAGCTTAAAAAATTTTCCCCAAAAAAATTTTTTTTAATCAGGGCGCCCGCTGGCTAACGCGCCCCACATAATTTATTTTTCCGCGCATTTTCCCCCTCTACGCTGAAATTTCAATTTAATTTAATCTGTTTCCATCGAGTGTTCGTCGCTGGAATAGAACCCGGGCCCTTTGGCTTCGCAGTCGAGCACGCTATCCATTCCGCCACCGGAGCCTTGTGCAGCTATGACTAAAGTTTGAAGTGACTTACCACGCTGTTTTCTCGCCAGATTGATAAGTGGGCGATGTGTTATTTGTTTCTTTTATTTTTCCATGGGATGCATCAAAATTAAAATAATGCATCAAAATAAATTAAATTAAAATCAAAATTAAAATAAAAAACACGTTTTAAAACTTTCAGTACCGCAACACTCATGAAGCAATACTGCTGGCCAAAATCGAGACAAACGACTGATTTTGAAATCAATTTCGTAGTATAATTGTATTTTATTTTGAAGAATTTCCATATTTGGAAATATAGAATGGGTTTACTTAACACAAATTTTGTGTTAAGTAATCTGAAATGAAAGAAACAGATAGTTAAACGTTACTTCGAAATGCTATATCACAGTTGCTAACATGTATGGAATACAAACACTTTAGTCATTTTTGTAAATATTTCTTAAAATAACAAATAATTGAAAAATTTTGCTATTTTTTAACGCTAAAAATTCTCTTTACAAATGTGGTTATTTTCCTACATATTGGTATGCTATATCGATATAGAGCATTTCGAAGAATTAAAAATAAGTTTAAATTAATTTATACAAATGTAAATTTGAATTATTTTCATTGTTCATACTTTATAATTAAAAAAATTATTTAACTTCTGAATTTTTTTTTTATCCTTTGTAATTTTATTTTAAAATTACAAAAGTGTAAGATGTAAGATTTTTGGGCCCTAAAATCTGTAGGCCCTGGGCAGTTGCCCCGTTTGCCCTGCCGGTAATATGGCACTGGTAATATAAAATAAAACACATCTTTTACGAACTTTCAGCAAATTTGAGGACGCTAGACAATTAATGTCCATTCTCTTTCACAGATGGCGCCATCAACGCTCCTTTAAAAAGGAAAAATCACGCGAGTATCAATTTTCAAGCTTAAATCAAGCTGTATTTAAGCTTGACAATTCAACTTGACTCCTGCAAGCTTGCTGCCAGCTTAGAATGAGTTGAACTGTCAAGCTTGCATTAATGCGTCAAATTCAAAGAAATGTCAAACTTGATTTAAGCTTATGTGCTGTCTGGGTATGCTGTCAGTTTTAAAAACTTTTTAATTGCTTTTGCTGTAGAAAAATACAGGCGTATGATTGCATATTTATTTTACATACATCCATAACACTTTTAAACATATAAATATGTACCTTTAACAATAAAAATAGTCTTTCAATGAATTTGTCTAACTTCCTTTGTTTCTGCTAGCTTTTTCTAAGGTTACCAAAAACTGTGAATCGCTTATAGCAAAATTTACCTGAGACTTCAGAAAAGTTCAGAGTTATACGGCCTACTCCGCTTTTTCTGTTGTCCCTTTACACGCATCGGTATGCAACTTTTCTTTTAGAAAGTTGCTCTTTAAGCACTTATATTTTTTGTAATTTATACTAACTAAAATTCTAGATATAGTCGTTTTGAAGGAAATTTTTTAGAGATAAACATGGAAAATACACTGAATTTTGATTGTAAATGTAGAGAATTTTAGAGATTTCGAGATATAGAGGTTTTCGAGAGATAGGTTTGAAATTTTTGTTCAGATGACTTCCCTACTACATTCATGTTATTGTGTTGGTATCCAGATTTTCTCTGGCGCCCCTTTGCTAATTACATAATATCCTGTCATTCTGGAATTCTTCCACGTGTTCAAGACGAGATAACCACAAAAGAGATATCTTTTAGTCAATTAAGTTCTAATCAATCCATATTTTTCTTCAGTGGTTGCTATTAGTATCGGTAATATTCCCTTGAATCCTTAATGTTTTTATACGACGTGTTGCTATACATTGTTTGTCATAATTCGTGTCAGACGCATTCATCATTATTCAAAAGAAAAAAAAAAATTAAAAATGAGGCGTACTTAAGAGCATACTTATATTCAAGGGCAACTTAAGGCGTGTGCGACCGCACACGTTTTTTCTTTGAGAGTGGCGCCGAAATGAGAAAAATGTTTAAAAAATAAGTGGTAAAATTTAAATATTTATGTATCTTATATATGTTTGAATGCAAATCACCCAAGGCCGTAGCCAAGGGGGGGTTTTGGGGGTTCAAACCCCCCCGAAATTTTCAGTCACATAACTTACTGTTCGTAGAAAAAGAATTATCCCTTGTATCGCCAACTACAATTATTGCACTTCAGTTCATTCAAACCGCATGTAATGTTTTACTTGTGTTTCTCTGAGGATCGCAAAGTGATAAATTTCACTTAAATATGCTACTCTTTTCTTTGTACGTTATATGCATACCTGTCTTCTGAGTATGGCCAAAAGGAAATGCGATTTCCGTGGCACTTGCAAGCAGAATTTCTCATTCTCATCAAATAATTCTTTAAATAAACAGTGTTTAATGTATCATAGTAGTAGGAATTTGTGAAGGTGGTAGCAAAAATGTGCCCTAAGTACACTATGTACGGCTGCTTTATTTACACAATTTTACACAGTATTTACATTTCCCATAATTAGAATGCAGTATTGATCGGAGCAAAAGCTCACATTCGTCTCAATGCTTCTCCACATTGGTTCTCTCTCTTCTTCTTTCACCCCCCCCCCCTTACACGTAGAGAGAGACAAAAAAGAAATATCGTAAATAAAAAAATTTCTCTTTCCACAAAAAAAAGTGAGTCATCTCTCGATTCCATCGGAGATCGAAACACGAAACAGTTTCACAGTATCGTGTTTATGACCTCTATAAATAAAAAAGTCAGAGTAATAAGTTTGTGATTTTTGGAGTTTGGGACATGTAAGCTCCAGTCTCGACCCATGTGGACCGGGAGGGAGATCCTACGTTGCATTATTCACGTAACCAGTCCGCTACTCCTTAGAATAAAAAGAGAGTGGCTTTGCGGACAGCAGGAGTAAAAAAAAAAAAAAAAAAAAAAAACCCGCTGCCTGGCTAGTGTCGCCCCTCTCGAGTCAGCGCCCTAGGCAGTCGCCTAGTTTTCCTATATGGTCCAGCCGGCCCTGCTCTGTCACACAGTGCTTGCCATTCTTTAAAGGCTGCACTGACACAGAGGTTCGCTACGCCGATAGGATATTGCTTACAGGGATGGGACGCGAGACAGCATTTTGGCGAGACGAGACAGAGATTTACAGATTTTTTGCGAGACGAGACACATTTTTAAACATTATGATATAGCATTTTTGCGAGACGAGACAAAAGCTTTTCGGCTGTTTTGCGAGACGCGAGACGCCTATTTTTCGTCTCGCGTCCATCCCTAATTGCTTACATAGCACTGTTTCAATTTGGATGGCATTATTTTCGAGTTTTAAATAAAAATGAAAAACACAAAGCTGGAGATCATACTTTGTTTAATTTTAATTTCAGTGTGCTGAAAAAATGTACCATATTAAAACATAAAACTTGAACCCCCCCCCCCGAAAAATTTTCCTGGCTACGGCCTTGAAATCACCATTTGAATGAGTCTTTAGTTCAAGAAATAAATTTTGCATCAAGGTTCAGTAAACAGACTAGCTTCAAGAAGCGTTTCGCTCCATTGTTTTGACTGAACTGAACAAATGTAGATAAACTGAAGTCTTTTA